>JAQPZY010001691.1:1942500-2177500 GCA_029931535.1 Margaritifera margaritifera
AGCAGTAGCACCGGCAGCAGTAGTAGTAGTAGTAATAATAGTAGTAATAGTAGTAATACGTTTGTGAGAATGTTTACGGAAATTATCAGAAAGGTTTAACTTCCGAAGTACAAGAAGTGATAATGTTTTTGTTGTTTTTTTCGATACTTGACCTTAAGATTTAAGTAAAAATGTACATGCGTTTATTAATCACAATGCTCCAATTTAAAAAAAAATCAATAAAAGTGTTGTTGAATTTGTTACAATTTTATTATTATTGTAAATCGCAGTCAATTTAACATCTTGAACCCAATAAAATCATCATATCTTAAAGCCTGTACAAATCTAACGATAAATATTTAGCAGAGATTCAATTTTATATTTAACATGGTTAATTTGACTATTGAGAAGGACGGACCTTTTTAACTCCATTTGACTATTGAGAAGGACGGACCTTTTTAACTCCATTTGACTATTGAGAAGGACGGACCTTTTTAAACTAACTTTACAGTTCATCTTGCAACGTACTTATATTACTATTATTGAACATATCCCAAAATACGTCAAAATTAATTCAAGAAGTGTGGCTGTACCTTTAATAGTTTTTTCTTGAAAATTAATTGTAACTGCATTATTTCCCAAAGAAAGAAAAGAATACAGTTTTCTTACGAATATAGAATTTCAGTAAATAATGTTTAAAAATTGCTTCATTAAAAATTGCATGCACTTTTCATTTATCATTATTGCAATATGGGTTTTTTTGGAAGTCATCGCGCGTATTGCGTTTATTCAGAAAACTTTTCAAACTTGTTGATAACAGTTTTTTTTTTCTTAAATATACCGCATAATATCCATGTGTGGAGATAAATGCAAGATGCTAGGGACAAAAATTCTTACAAAGAGTTTGAATTTGAATTTATAAAGATAACCAAAAAAATAAAAAATAAAAAAAATAAAAATTAAAGTGTAGTGATTCTGAAGCAAATAAATGGGTTTAACACTTTAAGATTTTAATTTTGTTTTACTTTTCGTACTATTCGTGTCGTTATTAGCTGAATTGTACGTTTTAAAGTCAGAAACATATAATTTACTTTACATATAAAACGCGTTTTCTTCACAAATTAAATATTATCTCTCTCTCACTCTCTCTTTCTCTCTCTCTCTCTCTCTCTATATATATATATATATATATATATATATATATATATATATATATATATATATATATTTGGTTCTCTGTTAATCTGACACCAACATAAAATAGACACACAGTTTACCCATTTTAAGACCGTTTTTCAATTAGTTCTTTTTCATTTCATCCATTATTTAACTTTTGCTTGCAGATTCTCCGTCATTCAAACATGCAGTAGTCCAGTTTTTTTTTATCTTGGCTTTTTATCTTTATTGGCTGCCTTGTGGATGTAAGTTCTTTGTTCCCATGACGAAGAGCTAGATTAGCTGGAAACATTGGAAAACTGTTTAGCATTTGCGCAGTTACAAATGTGTGTGCTTATATATATATATATATATATATATATATATATATATATATATATATATATATATATATATATATATGTGTGTGTGTGTGTGTGTGTGTGTGTGTGTGTGTCTGCAAAAGTATGGAATAATTGTTATCAAATAGTATCTATCTATCAAATTATCTGTATATCTGGTAGCCGCTGTAGCTCAGTTGGTATTGCATCCGACTCGTAATCCAAGGGTCTCAGGTTCGAAACCCGCCCAGGACACCCTCAGTATGGGAAGGACACTTAGCGCCCATTTCCTCACTGTGACATAGCCATTAATGTGTTAAAAGTGCCGTTCTAAATATTCCTTCTTTGAATCAGTCTATTTATCTGCCTCTGTCTCTCTATTCATCTGTCTGTTTTTTGTTTTATTTGGGGGTTGAGTTTGGTGGGGTGACGGTGGGTGCAAACCGTATACGTGACACGTGTGTAACTGAACTAACCTAGCAAACTTGGCAATTTCATCTTTTAGAAGTTTGTACATTCAAAATACTCATTAACAGATGCACTTAATGTGTCAACGATCCTCTCATACCTATTTTTAATATAAACCTATATTAGTTTGATATGCCTGTTTATGTGCGATTGTCAAATTAATATGCTTACGTTTTAATGACACGGTGAAGGAATTCTGTTAAACAGAATCAACTTTCTTTAAAAAAATAAGAGAGAGAGAGAGAATACTTTACATTGCCGATTCCTGATAAAAACATTCAAGCACAGAGCATGCATAAAATAACACTTTTTCGTACAAATCTAAGTATATTGTTTAAACAGTCTTTTTCATTGTTCAAAGGAAAGAATTATGGATAGATTAAAAGTAAAATGGCTTTTAAAATACCCACCAGCTGCTATGATAATAAGTTTGAATTACCTCTCTCATACATGCAATACTTATAAATGCGACAAAAAAGAGATGTTTAATTAAAGTAAGATCAAAAGTTATAAATTGATAAATAGCTAGTAAAAGGTGAGAATAAAGAAAAAACGAAAGAAAAAAGACAACGATAAAAGGAAAAGAATTAAATTGTACCGGTAAAGCACGGTAGATAATGTTCAATGGATGCTGAAATCAAACTGTTTCATGGTTTTCATTTTATAAAGAATGTAGTCGATGAACTTGTAAAACAATAAAAACTATTTAAATAGAAGCCACCAGTAAATCTCTGCAAATATCACTATCTATTTCGGCACTCTTGTTGTCACATTGTCTATTTCGGCACTCTTGTTATCACATTGTCTCTTTCGGCACTCTTGTTATCACATTGTCTCTTTCGGCACTCTTGTTGTCACATTGTCTATTTCGGCACTCTTGTTATCACATTGTCTCTTTCGGCACTCTTGTTATCACATTGTCTCTTTCGGCACTCTTGTTGTCACATTGTCTATTTCGGCACTCTTGTTATCACATTGTCTCTTTCGGCACTCTTGTTATCACATTCACCACTCGCTCCAACCTGATCCTTTTCATTGACAATTTTATATGTCCTTTTTGTTATATAAGGATGAAATAGCGCGTTTGGTATGAAATAGGACGCGTAGCATAAAATCGGACGTGTAATATGAAATAGGACGTGTAGTATGAAATCATAAATATTGCTGCTTAATAACGAGAAAGATATGTAAGAAAAAAAGAAAAAAAAAGAAGCGTGTTGTCCGTGTGTCCAAATTGCTGGTGGCCTATTTGATGTGTTTTTAAGCTTTTTCCGATTTTTATTCATCAGACAATAAAACAGTTCAAAGTAACACTGTATGGAGTATTTAGACAAAAAATAGTTCAAAGTAACACTGTATGGAGTATTTGCGCGAGGTTTCAATATTAAATTTTCATTTTGATGAATAATTGAATATTAAATATTGTGGCTTTTTGCAATTTGTTGTTGTTGTTGTTGTTCCCATTGGAGAAAAAACAAGACAACAGTAAGTTCTACTTTAAACTGTTCACCGATTTTTTCATGAGGTTTAATGTTTACTTTTGAATTTTTTTCAATAGCAATTAGTTCAATATTATACTTATACAGTCCACCAGCAACTTTCATAACCAAGCGCAAGATTTAAATTTTGTCCTCGCCTGTTAATTCAGGAAAAGACTACAAAATAGATTTAAATAGGTTAAATTTTTGCCGATTTGTTTGTTCTTTCCGAGCTTAAATATTTTTTGCAAACTAAAAGCTAAGTTAAAATCTAGTTGAAAATATCCACCCATGACTATGTGAAAAAGACAAATACAGCTCATTATTGACCAAAAACGTTGAAAAGACGCAACAATTGTTAATCAAACTGGATCTTAATTAAGATGAAAGTATTTTGAGACATTTCATGATGCGATTTGCTTTCAAATGAAGTTGATATTATTTGCGTTCACAGACGCACACACACACACACACACATATATATATATATATATATATATATATATATATATATATATATATATATATATATATCCATGAAACCTATTTATGATATTAAGTAAGTGCAACATTATAGTGAATGCAGGTTGCAAATTTGGTTTATATTGTTCTTATACATATGTTTATTTCTGTATTTATTTATCGCAAAGATTTTTTGATATATAAGTTTCAATCAACAATTTTGTCATGATACATTTCTTTATGTTATCCTTTTTCTTCTTCTTTTACGTCTTCTACTTCTTAAGTACTCATTTTTTTACTGAAGATGTGCTGTGCTGTTTTGAAGAGTTTCATATCAATTTTTTTTTATGGTAGGTCGAATTGTTCCTCCTCTTGTACTTTGTAATAATAATTTTTGTAAGGGAGAGGGCCTTAGATAAGTTGTCAAAATTTGTGGTCCAGTCTCATTGCTGTTTGTAACTAAAGATAATGCTATTGCTGAAACGAAACAAACAATTGTGCAACCGCCCTCCTAGCAATGCTACAGACCAAGTTTACTTTTGCAATAAACAGGTTTGTCCCGTTTTTTACACACCGCAGGCGAGACCGTCTTCAATAACCATTGTGTCCGCATTTTATTCACAAACGTAACGATCCTACTAGAAAGGACATATTCGTGAAGAATCCATTTTATATTCCCTAGTTCGCATCATTTATAAAACAATAATGTTAGACATCCATGAAAATGTTCAACACTATAAAATATCTCTTTCACGAAATAATATTGAGCAACTCGAACACACCGAGTTCTGTTTCCATTTCAGTAACCAATATTTACACAATAGTCCATGGCATGCAACGGACAAAAAAATATTCGCATGTTCAGAAATGTCTTCAAAGATAAACGTGTTCATTTTTCATGAACCGATGGTCTTCATTTTAATTGAAATTCGCATGTTCCATCCAGTTATTGATATAAAAATAAATTCTAGTAGACTTGAACATTTTGACGTATTGACTCTTTCATGAAAAAACGTAAACAAAGATTCAATTGTTTAAATAAGTAATACAAATGTATGGACCTTTAAGCTGTGTCGCTGCTAACAAAAATACTGGTTCCAGGAAACCACCCACGCTACACTGCATTGTGACGTTAAAAATCTTTGTATCTTTCTTAACTTGTCGAGGATAAATAACTGACACGTCAATTTTGAATGCTTATGACGTCCTTGTTTGGTGTTATATTTACGTCCTGGTTGTAATGATGTATTGTTCAACTCTCGCATATTTTAATAAGCATATTTAAAGACTGATTCGCTGAAGACTTCAATGAAAGGACGTCTTTCTGCCTTCTTAAACACTTCAATGAAAAGGACTTCTTTCTGCCTTCCTAAACACTTCAATAAAAAGGACTTCTTTCTGCCTTCCTAAACACTTCAATGAAAAGGACTTCTTTCTGCCTTCTTAAACACTTAATGAAAGAACGTCTTTCTGCCTTCTTAAACACTTCAATGAAAAGGACTTCTTTCTGCCTTCCTAAACACTTCAATAAAAAGGACTTCTTTCTGCCTTCCTAAACACTTCAATGAAAAGGACTTCTTTCTGCCTTCTTAAACACTTCAATGAAAGAACGTCTTTCTGCCTTCTTAAACACTTCAATTAAAAGGACTTCTTTCTGCCTTCCTAAACACTTCAATGAAAAGGACTTCTTTCTGCCTTCCAAAACACTTCAATGAAAGGACGTCTTTCTGCCTTCCTAAACATGAGAGAACGTTGTTTTTAAAACAGTAGATCGCTTGGATTCCTGCAGACATGTAAATGCCAACAAAGAGATTTTATAATAGTGTGGCAATATGTTGGGTAGCTTAATTGGCCAAAGATGGGCAATTTATGCCAAAATAAGCACTTATGTTGATTCTGTTCGCAAGAACTCTACTTTATAGGCCATTTAAATCAATTACTAACACTTTTACTGACCCTTATATTAGCCATTTCTAGACAACTTATACAAATTGGCAGCAAATTTCCTACCATATGATTGAATTCTCTAGAAATGTTGTATTCAATTAATCGAACCTAGCACGAATGAATGTCGATTACATAACCAGCGATTTTTTTTATAAATTGTGACTGGCCTGACCAAAATCAGAGTAAGAAGCATATTTTAGTAATTGAAAGAAGACAAACATCCTTCTGTTGGACCAATAATTAGTTATCAACTGTTATTTTTGAAAATCAATCCCTTGCGGTAAGTGTGGAATTAAATACAGAACAGAGGTAGCACTACGAGGCCCTGGATCCCCCACATATTGGACCGCTTTCTGTAATATCAAACAAATATAAGGGAGAGGAGAAAATGGAAATGCTGTCCAAACAAGCAAAGGTCACGTGGGGGATACCTACACCTAAAATGCTTGCAACTATCTGACCACTGATAAATACATAGCTAGATCCGGAATTGTATACTCAGCTTAAAATTTATTCAGCCATCGCCAAAGGCTACCTATATAAAATTTGTGTTTTCTGAGTCTTTTCACAGCAAGTCTGAATAATATTAGTGTCAAAAAGTGCACATTCATACTTAATAACTTTTTGTCAAAAAAGTCTTTTTTTGGTATTCCATGCATGCTAAGAATCTACCTGAATTGTGATAAATTTTGTCTGGAGCAATAGTTGAATTGTGAAACATGCGCATTGATTCTTGTTTATATTATACATTCCCTTTCCTTCCATAACGTTAGTATATCGCTGTGCTTGAATTATCTACACAGTGTTAATATTTTCAAGCTATAATGCTTTTTTCTTTCCTTCTTTCTTTTTTTTTTTTTCTTTTCAAACAGTCTGCAGTAGGGCAATACAGAGTTTTGGAAATGAAAACACAATACCAAGAATTGGCAGATCTCGAGGGCCAACAAGTTAAACAAGTCTTTTAGAAAATAGTTGATGGCAAAATATTTTATTGTGATAGCTTTTCACGAAGAAAAAAGAAAGCAGTACTGTTTATGTCACACACACACAGATATATATATATATATATATATATATATATATATATATATATATATATATATATATAGAGAGAGAGAGAGAGAGAGACAGACAGACAGACAGACAGACAGACAGACAGAGAGATGAATACAAATGAATATGTCTATGTGCCGGCTCATATAAAAAAAATTGTTAATTCAACAGGAAATCAGCAATATATCCATACTTTATTCATTTCAGAGATTTCGCATCATCGTCATGGATGCTCTTCAGGCAGGTGCATTATATATATATATATGTATATATATATATATATATATATATATATATATATATATGTATATATATATATATATATATATACATATATATATATATATACTTCGAAAGCTAAGACTAACAGTGTGAAACATTACCAAATCATTATCAACACATTTAAAATGAGGTATACAACACAGATAAATAGATACATTTCATCCACCAAAGGGGAAAAAAAGGCAGAAAAGATAAAATCAGAAACAAGACAAAATTAGAGTTAAAAAATAGAGAACCATTCGAGACACCTTTGTTTTGATTTTTTTGAGTACACAACTAAATAACTACGTTAAACCAGAGGCATTTCATAAAAGTTAATTCATATGTTCCAAAATATCTGTGAATGTTTGTAACGTAAGCAACTATTGGATTAAGGGTCACTTTAACACCATTTTGTGGTAAAACAAGTTGAAAATTACATCGTAAATACAAGCTCCATGAGGAACAATGATTCAAATGATACCTTTAAATTTCGCAGCCTCGTCTACCGTAAGGATATGCAATCTGTATCGAATGAAATATGTATCTACCTAGACAAGCTTGCCTTTATGACAGCCACTAACAATGTTTTCATTTCAATCTTCTGAGTTTAAGAAATTCCCATCCTCCTCCTTCTCTTCCTCCTCCTCCTCATTATTATTATTATTATTATTATATTATTATTATTATTATTATTATTATTATTATTATTATTATTATTATTATTATTATTATAGGGATATGTGATTCATATGCATACTTTCACCTATTAAGTTCAGTTGGATACAGCTTGCATTGTTTTGCAATCCTTGCATTCTTATCGTCCTCGTCATTATTTACTTCCTTAATTCCATTCATAAACCCAGTCGGCTTATAGGTCTGATCCTTAACCGGAAATAGACGAGTCGGGATGAAAGAGCTGTGCCGCACTTTGGCGGTGCTTGCCTCGACGTTGCACGTGGGATACATTACCCTGGTGATGCTATGAGCTAAACCCCGTTATGTAAATATTTAGCTAATTTGAAATAGGTGGGCTTATACAAGATAGCAAGTAATCTCAATGAAAATGACAAAATTGGATTCGAGGGCAAAAAACACAGATAGAGTGATAGACTTGTATCAAGACATAGACGGTTAATGGTATTCTAGACAAATTGTTGTTTTCATTTCTTTATTCAGTTGTATATTAAGATACACTTTATTGCTCATCAAGTCATAGATTATACAATTGGCTGTTGAAGAAAACGATAATAATAATAATAATAATAATAACATAAAAAACAACACTAATACTATATTATTATTATTATATTATTATTATTATTATTGCTGCTGCTGTTGTTATTATTGTTATTGTTATCATTGCAAGAACACATTGTTAACGCCATTTTGGATCACTAAGAACACGCGAAGCCATGGCAAGTTTCCGAAATGTGTTTTAAAATTATGCCTTTTTTGACACCTTGTCCTTGTCAGTGGGTATTGCTTTTTAGGATTAGGCCTTCTACGAGCGATCTCATTAAAGGCGATAACACGTGTTTGCAAATGCGTTAAATAATTTTAATTAAGAAAGACGTGAATTTTAGGAATTTTTCAACATTATTAGATTAAATTCGTCAAAGTCATCACTGCAAGGAGCCTAATTAAATCTGCAGATATCATTATTATCGTGCTTTGGACAAATCGTTGTTATTTCATAATTTCCTCTGGTTAAAAGGCTCCATTTGACCGTTCGACAGCCCATTATTCTTCTAAACTAGGAGCCTCGAGAGGAGTTGAGAACATGTAGAGCGCTATTGAGCACGTGGCGAAATCTCCCATGATTCCATTTGTTAATGAACAATGACGCCTACTTGTTAAATCTTTGACATCTCGCCATGGTCTTGTAATAAGCCAAGAGATGTTTAAAGACTTTAAGTGGGGTTTTGTGCTACTCCACACTCCCAGATGAGGGGTATCAAGCTAATTCAATACTAATTTAGTCAGATTCTTGCCCACTTTTACACCCCAGTGAGAAACAAAGTAAGTCAAGACAAAATACTGCATGGAACACAAATGTTTAAAATCCGAAACAATAGGCGAATCGGTCCCAGATTTTAACTTTGCAAGGCACGGGTCTGCTTCAGTACAAAGTTCTCACATGTAAGGTGATAAAAACGTCTTGGCATATAACTCCACTAATATCAAACTAAATGGCGCGCTTAATATTTTGACACTGGCATAATCCTGTATATATCCTTCGATGAAATATAAATCCTTCTTATCAATGAAGGGTCCTAAACAGTTGTTTATGCAGTGCCAGCATTGATCAAATTTATCAGCTTTGCTTCGTAGTAGTAGGGGTAATATTGGTAAACGTGTTGTTGTTGTTGTCTGTGGAAGTTGTAGTGGTGGTGGAAAGAAGAGAACATATAGCGACAACAGAAGCTACAAAAGCAACTATAATAAACACCACGCCCCAGTTATATTTAAAACAACATCAAACCTAATTTATCCTAAAAATGCAACTTATTAATAATTTTCATTTTAGAACAATTTCAAAAAAATCCACAATTATTACTTCACTGCGTGAAAATGAATATTGGCTCAAATATTTTCTTCATATTAAAATACGTAAAATATCATTTACATTCCATGAAAATTTTAACACCCACTCCCCGTTTAAACAAATTCAAATTCGTCTTTTTTTTAGAGCTTCCCAGCAATTAAAATAATCTAAATATTGTGTTTTTACACATTTTTGGTATAAATCGGAATTTTTTAGACACTATTATCAAGTTAGCTCGGATTAATTTTAATCGCTGCTAAATTATCAGGACTTCAACATTTGTATACTATTTTGAAGCTGAAAACGGACACTTTTATACTAGCAAGTCCTTGTGTTTATGTAAGAACTGCTAGACATTCCTCCAACGAGACCTTTCAGAAATTGCTGAGAGTTTTCGGGACATGGGAACACGATGGCCACTATATCTGTATAGCCGGGGAAGTGTGGTGGGTGCAATCACATCTTTTATATTATCAAAATTTGTAAATGAATAGGCTGAAAAGTTAATTACTTTACTGCATGGTTGTGATTTTTTTTTTTTCTTTTTTTGCGACGAAGTTTTCTTGATAGAAAACTTTGCCTGCAATTAGATAGGAAACACTTCTTCATAATTTTACGAAAAGCAAACTCTACGTAAATATTTCGGGGGTGCATCCACCTCATCCATTTCGCGGGTGCATCCATCTCATTCCACCCCCATTCCCCTTGTCAATCATGGGTTAATCTACACTTTGGTGTAAGCACAATCCGAACTGAAATCCTGAATACGCCAAAGTGCCATGACAAGTAACTGTCCTCCACCCGCCAAAAATGTACTGTATTTGAGAAAGAAAGATTTAATTAAGAAAGACATTGATTAATTGTTTGTAAAGTATCTTCTTAAGTATGTCAACAATTGATGAAATAATTATGTTCAGATGAACATTTAATGTCATTTGAATGTATAATTGAAATTACGTTCCAGAATGATAGAAATATTCACTGGCTGATAAAATGAAACAGTTTTGGGAGCTAAACACTTGTTTCGTTTATTTTTTCATCGTTATGGAATCTTTAAATTTGTGTGGTTCCTCTTTTGTAATTTATATGTGCCTACCCTGTAAGTCACAAAAATAAACTAGATTAGGAGGAATAACTAATCACAAAGCTTGTTTGGCCTGGATCTGTGGCAGGTTGAAATATTTGAACTTGGTCTAGAACGGAATAAAACACATTTGGTACTTTTCAAGCTGTAATTTTCTAGGCGACTACTTTAAGTCTGAAGTGAAAACAATTATAACACCAAGAAAGAAAATAACACGAATCCGCCAAGATTCTGGGAGTGGAATGAAATTTAAAAACGAGTCGAAGAATGTTTTTGTCACCATCTAGAAGCAAACATTTCAAATTTGATTCTTTTATATCAACAATAATAAAGCAAAATAACCTTTAATGGAGTATATGGAAGTTAAAATTATGAATAATTGATGTTACGTGTAATGCTGTCATCGAAAGGTGTTGGTGGCATGGCAACGTAAAACAAATCAATAGAAAGTAAGAATCCATAACTGACTGTGGATATTTTTTATGTAGATGTGATGTTCGTTTTTTGTCACGAAAGGTGAACGATCAAAGTTTTAATACATCTGTGTCGTTAAAAAAAAAACAACAGCAGCTGCACAATAATAATAATAATAATAATAATAATAATAATAATAATAATAATAATAATAATATTTTATTGCAAGAAAATAAAATACATCAAATACTAATGTCCACAAATCGGTACTTGTAAATTTATGCCAAAATGATCTTGGTGTAGGCTAAAAGTCATGTAAATACCAGCTCCTGATGTGTCATGACCATGAACAAGCTGAATATAAGCTATTTTGTCTTAAAAAAACAACAACATATCAACAGAATATTTTTGAGATGATAATGATTAGTACAAGTAATGAGAAAGATAGTCGGTATGATTAGTATAAGTAATGAGAAAGAGAGTCGGTATGATTAGTACAAGTAATGAGAAAGAGAGTCGGTATGATTAGTACAAGTAATGAGAAAGAGAGTCGGTATGATTAGTACAAATAATGAGAAAGAGAGTCGGTATGATTAGTACAAGTAATGAGAAAGAGAGTCGGTATGATTAGTACAAGTAATGAGAAAGAGAGTCGGTATGATTAGTACAAGTAATGAGAAAGAGAGTCGGTATGATATTAGCAGTTATTCAAGTAATATATCATAGGCATAACTTATTTTCATTGAAATTCAAAAAACATATATACTACGTTAAGTAACCTAAATCAGAAATAAATGTATCTACAGATTGGTATATATCATTTCAAAGTTTAAACCCCTTAAGCCCTATTCTTCACGACTTTGAAGCATCTATGTCCTTTTTGTGGGATTAAGTTCTAGTGTTCTTAGTCAGTAGAATTTTCAAGAACTAAAGTATCGAAGAAGTAAAAATAAATAATTTTCAAACCGCAATCAAAGATTTAAACTTATAGCAAAATATCAGATGAAAACTCACCCAAATGATATTGTACGATTGCCAAAATGTGGAAAATTAAAAAGCGGAAGTAAATGAAGTATCAAGTCCCTTCAAATGATGTAGATCTGTGGAGTGTATCCGTTCGTAATATCTATCTATCTATCGATCAGTTTGTCTGTCTGTCTATCTACCTGTATATCTATCTATCTGTATGTATGTCTGTCTGTCTATCTATCTGTATGTCTATCTACCTGTCTGTATGTCTGTCTATCTATTTATCCGTATGTCTGTCTGTATATATATATTACATATATATGTGTGTGTGTGTGTGTGTGAGTGTGTGTGAGTCTCTCTCTCTCTCTCTCTAGATAGATAGATAGAGCGATAAATGTAGCATTGAGTCTATGTACACTCAATAATTACTTAATTACACATGCATTTTAACTGGTGTCCACGTAAAGATTATTCTTTTTTTATTTCAACAAATAAAATATAGAAATAAACAAAATAAGCAATGTTAGCAGAGATCCCCTTGCACGTTGATGCACATATGTTATTGGCAGAATTGACTCGTATATGTGTCAAATGTGGTTCACGGCAAATAAATGTCCAACTAACGCATTAAAACATACATAGAACTCACTTCTAACGCGTTAGAACATATTTATAATGCGTTAATTTGTATTCCTAACGGACAACTTTCGGACCAAAAAATTACATATCGTCTTTTTTTTATTTATAATGGGCATGTCAAACACTTTAGTTCTTTTTAACACGGACACATTAAGCACGTTATAAATCACTAGGGGTGAAATGATACACCTCTGTTGCCCATCGATATGATTCACGATACACAACCTATGATACGATAGATTATTGATACACGTATCACCTTGATGGTGTTTTCATCTTTAGAAGGTCTGTCCGTGGTAGGGTGGTGCCGTTTCATGCGAGTTGACTTAATGTGTGTATTTCTAGTATGCAGATTACAGACAGACATAGACTCATCATCTGTTCATATGCCATTCTCATCCTGGACAAGATTTTTTTTAAAAAAAATACTTCCAGATAGACTACCTGTTAGGTGTCAGTGATTTTTATTCAACCTTATAGGCCATTTCAGGCTACTCCATTGGATCAGGTGCAAGACTCATCTTGGTCACCACGCCCTTTGTTTTGTACTGCACGAATGCTTTAAAAACAGCTTATTACCAATTTCATGCCTTCACTTAAATTTGGAAGGTATTATAGTGTTATCTTCAAAACAGAAGAAATAGTGCAATTTCCTCATGCAAGGAAAATCTTATCTAGAACAAGTCCGAGTGTGGGAGCGGAGATGACTAAGAACCAATGTACTTCCTGCAGATTCAAAACAACTTCCGCGGCCACAGACACTCGTTTCTGTCAGTGAAACAGGAAATTATTGACAACACCCACTTCCCTTCTATATATTAACAAGGTGGCTATAACTCGTATGGTTTGGAATCTGCCCCCTTGCCGATTCTGTGCTAAAAAATTTTGTATCCCGTCTGCACGTTCAGTCGCTGCTTACATATATCAATGTAAAAAAGACACATTCCAAACTTGTTCCTCGTGTACAATTTAAGTACTTTACAAATCATTTAATAACCTCTTTTGCGCGAAGTTTCTCTGCTGCTTTGTATCTCTTTGGATCGAGTTTGGATGCCAATACGTATGGTGTGTTACACAGTGAATAAGCTACAGTTAGTTCTGATTCGTGGTTATTATTTTACTCTAGACTTGAACAAACAATTACCACCAATCAGAATTGAATGTAACGTATTTCACTGCGTGACACACCGGAAATGTAGCCCTCAAATTCGATCCAAGTAGAAAAGATGAGAAGCAACAGAGAAACTTTGCGTAAATTTGGTTATTAAATGATCAGTAAAGTACTTAAATTATATACTGGGAACAACTCTAGAATGTCGTCTTCGTTACTTTGATATATGTTGTCAGTGGCTGAGCATGCTGACAGGATAAAATAATCAGGATGGAACTAGCGAGGCGGGGGTGGGGGTGCAGATTTAAAACCACGTGAGTTAGTCACCTTGTGTTTGTTAATTTGTAAAAGGCGAGTGGGTGTTGTTAATAGTTTTTCTCAGATGAATTCTCAATTCAAAGAATGAAAAGGAAAAACGACTAATACAAATTCACAACTGCTGAAGATTAAAGTAACCTGTATCGGGTAAGTATCGTTTTGTATCGATTCTTCACTTCTTGTATCAATATGCGTATCGATTTGGAAAAAGTATCGATACATCGATATATCGATGAGTCGTTTCACCCCTTGAAATCACTAAAAGTCAATCCAAATGCGTTAGCTTCGCAGATCTGAATCTGTTCAAAATATGCGCCCTTACTGATAATCTGGTGGCTACTTTTTTATTTAATATTTAACGCACTATGAAAATGTGTTCCAATTATTCATTAAATTTGAAAAATATTCAACACAACATTAAAATTGATGCTTTTAACGTACTTCTTTATGACAACAAAGTTAGACAATTTCAGAAAATATAATTGATACCAACCTAACATAATTATCTTTACCGATGAAAGGCAAATAGTTTCATAGTGGAGCATATATTATATAAATGACAAAGTTATCAATATTGTCAGAGATTGTACAGTTTTAAAAGCGACATTTCGCACACAGAATAATCACCTTCATGGGCATAAATGAAACGTGCCGTCTTTACGATTTATTAACGACGCCTGTTTCAATTGGGTTTCGTCACCAGGTTGATACTGGTGGAAGCAAGGATTCATCCATATAATTTTCTTATTTTTGTTGTTGATATGTAATGCAAGATCATGTGTCTGATTGAGACCGTGCTGTCTTACTAACACGGAATATTTGAAATGTAAAGAAATACATACATCTATAAATTTAATCTGTAGATCATACTTTGATACATAGAAAATAACATTTAAAGATTAAGATAATAAAAATAGCATTGTAAAAAAAAAACACGTGTAATGTACTGAGCAATACAAATCCTCTTTAGAGGCTGATTATATCTATGGATTGTTCCGCATATTACGAATTGTTCTCAAGTTAAAAATAAATAAATAAATTTGTAATAAGTCGCTGTACTAAAATTATTATAAAATTTTGGAATTTCTTTTTATCGGTGTAGTAAAGCAGCTGTAAATAGTATTGACACAGAATGGAGAAACAAATCCATGCAAATCGAAGGTTTTGTCTTAAAAATATATAATAAAAAGAGAATTCGACGTTGTTTTTTTTTATAGATATAAGGAAATATTTAACTCGTTAAGCGGAAACATTTTATATTGTCACGAGTGGCGAAGCCAAAGCCACTCGTGACAATACGCTGTTTCCACTTCACTCGCGAAATATTTCCTTATATTAACTCAAAAATAGTAGATATCCTCTATATGTAACATGGCACTCATAAAACCCCATTATTTATCTCTGACTTCGAGCGAATTAATATTTCAGTGTGTGTGTGTGTGCATCTCTCTCTCTCTTTCTCTCTCTCTCTCTCTCTCTCTCTCTCTCTCTCTCTCTCTCTCTCTCTATATATATATATATATATATATATATATATATATATATATATATATATATATATATAGCCAGGTAATATACACATGTCTGCCATATAAAAATGTATCTCTGAAAAGAATCAAAACTTTTATGTGCATTAGAAAAAAGACCTGTATTAGTTTATAAATAATTTCAATCTTAATTATGTCATCCAAAATTCAGTCTTTACCCCTAAGTGCTTCGACACAAATTTGAGCACAGAACAGGAAAAAAAGGCAAAATCATTGTTTAATCATAAGAGCGGAGAAATGTATAAAGGAAGACTAAATCGAAAAAGAACTTGGAAAACTAAATAATTATACCATAACTGGTCATGCAATATTCCAATTTTTGTATTCCAACTAGTGTATTAGAAACATGTAAGAACCATCCTTATTGGATAGGACTTCTATTCCTGGCATGTAAGAATCATCCTTATTGGATAGAACTTCTATTCCTGGCATTTAAGAACCATCCTTATTGGATAGGACTTCTATTCCTGGCATTTAAGAACCATCCTTATTGGATAGGACTTCTATTCCTGGCATGTAAGAACCATCCTTATTGGATAGGACTTCTATTCCTGGCATGTAAGAACCATCCTTATTGATTAGGACTTCTATTCCTGACGCGTTAGATTATAGATTGAACGTGTTAAAATATGTCTCTAGCACGCTTAAGCGCTAAGGTATTCCAAACAAGTTCTAATGCAAAGTTTGCTAAAAAATAATAAAGTATATTCTGACGCCTTAGAAGCAAAAAAGTATATAAACGCGTTAGAGGCAATTTTTAAGCGTTAGCTGCAAATTCCAAGGCGTCGGTTCATCAATTTTGTTACATGAACGGCCTGTGTGCTGTCTAAGCTTGTAAAAGCAGTAAGCGATTTAATAAAAATTGGGTCGTAGAGTATAACGTTTGAACTGCATTTAAGGAAATCATGATGTCAACAATATAAAAAAGAAATTAAATAAAAGCTTTTGTAGATGATAGCAGTGTTATTCTCCATGCTTATAAAATACACTTAACTCAAAGAAAGGAAATTTTTCGTCAACAAATATCAAGAAAGTTACGCCATTGTTACCATTTTATTCGAATCATTATATAAACGTATGATGAACCCGATTTAGAGAAATAGCAGGTCTGAAATAGTATTAATTGATTCCGGTTTAGTATCGACTACAACTACTCTCATGTTGGAATCCTTGATACTTTCTTATTGCCTCTTCTGTTTGTTTGGTAATCTAGTTTTTGTGCAAATAAATTAGGGGATAACAGTCGTGTATTCTAACGCATATGCGAATGTTAGATCGAACGTTAAAGTTTGAATTAGTAAAATCTACGATATACTGTCGAAAACTTTGACGACACTGTGATGACTTTCCATGCGAAGTAGCGTCACGCAGAAACATATTATATCACACCTGCGAATGTTACGCACCTTTTTATTGGTCCAACGTCAAACTGTGTGCGGCAGTAGTATGTACGATGTACTGTCGGAAATAGTAACGGTATTAAGACGTCATGGCCCTGACTTAGTGCCATGGATAATTACATTTTCTATTATTTTTCGAAAAAAATGTTCGAAAGCGTTTTAGAATGGGGATAACAGCCTGGTATTTGAGGGTTTTAGGTCGCTAATGGTGGTATAACTGTCGCAAATGTCCATTTTTGGGGTTTAGCCGACGTGTACTCGGCAACAAAACTAAATTTGTTAGAGTAAAACCGCAATGAACGTCCACAAATCATCAAATACAAAACTGTTATCCCCTAATTTTGTACTATTTGGTTTTTACTTTTACAAACTATCATAGAATGTGGATGACAGTCTTATATTTAAGAATTTTAGGACGTTCGTGATGGTTTTGCTGACGCAAATATCCGTCTTACGGGCTTTGTTGACCCATTACCAGCTCAGTTGAATTTGCGACAGTAAAATCACTATGTTAATAATAAAAAAAAATAAAAAAAATCCTGTCTGTTTCATTTGCTTGCCACCCTGAAATACTCAACACAAGGCTGTTATCCACATATAAACACACTCTGAAAAACTTTAATGATGAACAGCCGAAAATGGGATTTTCCGTAGCATTTCGTCACTGAAAGAGTCTTGACGTCACAATAGCATCAAAGTATATAACAGTTTATTCTAGAATTTATTAAATCGGAACATCCTCGTCCCTGTCCGATGCGAATCAAATAACTCCGACTGAAAGAGAGTCGGAGGTTAGGTCGGCACCCTGTTTCAACTTTATCTCAGTTAATTTGGCCGTGCCAACATGGCGTCGCTAAAGTTGGGACAGGTCAGGTGATTGGTCTCGGTCTGCCCAGATTGTATCTGTATAGAGAATTTGCAGATATCAGTCGGGAAGGGGGGGGGGGGGGGAGGGCGGGGCACAAAAACAACGCCACCTTTAGGTTTGTTTACAAGAGGATTGTTCTTACAACATTCTTCCTGACTAATATTAAGTTCACTCTTCTATACCTTAAAGGTGTGAATTTACATATTTTGTTCATTGTTAATTCTATTTAATATTGGTTAACACCCGCAGCGCCGCCTAGCGCCAGAAAATAATGGGCGCCTAATTTTAATTTTACTCCGTTTCACCTCAGGTCCTGATTTTGGCCATCCATCGAAGAGAAATGAAAGCCGAAGCGGGCCGGGTGACCCAGGCTATTCATGGGGCTCTGTGCAACAGAACATCCTCATCCCTTCTGATGCGAGTCGAATAACTAACTTTCTGAAAGAGACTCGGGGGGTAATCGTAGTGATACTTCCCATATCGGTATATCCGGCCAGATATGCAAAGAATAGAACCTCATAACGAAATATATGCATTGAAAATAGTATTCGACATTTGAAGAATCAACGAAATACTCTCACTTTCAATTTTTAATATTATTGCTGTAACTCTTGAATGAATTTTTTTTTTATAAGCCATACAGTTTCCATTGCCTTAAAATATTGTTTACATTGCTATTGATGATGACACGTCATCGAGTCGTTGAGACATCAATAAGGTTATTATGACGTTATGACAACCATGGGCTTGAGGGCACTATTTACATCCGATGTCGACAGTGAGTTTGCATAATCAGTCAACCGATGTTATTAGGAAGAGTCAAGGGTCGTTGATCGACTTTGTTCCACATCGACGATGAACGAAGTCGACCAATGACCCTTGGCTGGTAAAGATGAGGCCAGGTGTTCTGGCGCCATGTGAAGAAAGAAAATTGCATGCTTCCTAAAACTAAATGTTGATGGGATCAACCGATTTGACGACAGAAAGAAGGAAAAGTGGAATTATAAGGATTAAATGAACATGGTTGTGTATTGTAGAAGTGCAAATTTTACCCAATCACTCACAAAGTAAATTAAAGTCCAGGTATTTAAAAAAGTGTAAGATTTACCTAATCACTTACAAAGTTAACATACAGTCCTTCGGGCTTTTATTGACTTTGTTGAGTGATTAGGTAATAGTTACTCTTCTATAAAGACCCAGCCATGATCATTTAATCCAATATTAACCACGAGCATGAGGACAGTTCAAAATGGACACTATTTGCATTCAATGTCTTTTTCTAGCATTCAACAGAAAAGGCCAAGGACATTCCGATTAAGATTTTACTCAATTGTAATATCATCATCTCTTTTCATGTGAGTCGAATAATTTCGACTCTCTGAAACAGGCTTGGACGTAATCGTAGTAATATTTACAAAATGGGTAATTTTTTTGGCGGACGAATATCTGGCTAGATATGCTAAGAATAAATCCACATAATGAAAGATAGGAGTTGAAAAAAACATTCAACGACGTTTCAACAATCCATACAATACCTGCAGTTTTAATTCATAATGTTATTTCTTTAAATGAAAACGAACCCCAATTTTTATTTGTATCTTGAATGAATATACTAAGTGAATGGAAATATATACCAACATTTTATTCAAATCTACTGCTTCGTTAAAAGATATGGCTGATTAATGTAAAACATTCCCTACTATAGTCTGGGCTGCGAGACTCGCCATGACAAATATAGTTGTGACGTCATTAAGTCAGATCTGGTCTACCGCCGATACATTGGTCTACCAATTCGCTGTTGCAATAAAGTTTATTTGGGAATTGTTGAAAACAAAATTACACAAGAACAACAATGTTCAACTATATCATAAATAATGAAGTTGAACTTATATCATGGATATAGCACGAGGAAATAATTTATAAGGTTGTCAAATTGGTGCGACCTACTCCGAGAACCTACCACTTTTCACTACAAGATAACTATTACTAATTCATTAAGTAAACGCAAAATTTTATCAACATACTGCGAGATACTGCGTGTATTTTTAGTATGAAATCAAATTATATCCAAAGTATCTCTAAACTTACTAAAATCTACCAAAACGTCGATTCCTTTGCAACCAACTGACAAATTGTTTCATAACCGGAATAGATTAAGCAACGTCACGGTACGGACTATTAATGCATTCACAGATGAAGAACTTACAACTATGGCGACATCCTATGCATAGAAAAAAATAGTCGATTTCGGAAAAGAAAAGGAGAAACTCTCCCTTACAAGAGTGCTAAAAAGCAAAACGTTAGTATATGTGGATTTGTTCACACGAAATAAAACCGGTTTGTCACAGGCAATTCGTTTTCCTTTAACTTTTGAACGGAAAAATGAAGAAATCATTCACTTTCTATAGTTTCAGCTATTCCTTACGTTGTAGTAATGACCATAATTCTACACTGAATCGGAATACAAATAAGTTATCATTCAAACTGCTCCCCCACGTGACGCTCTCGCTTTTCTCGAAACGCCACTCGACCACAAGTTCGTGTCTTGCAGAAATGCATGCCGTTGTTTTTATTGAATTTTTCACGGTATTCGCAAAGAGTATAAGCCTTGAGTCAGCACTTTTGCACTGTCATTGTTATTGAGTCAGCTACTCTAGCACTGTCATTGTTAACTTCTAACCTTTTCTCGCAAGAATTCAACGCAAACATCAACCCTGAGGTGAAGGAAGTGGCGTTGTTTAACTATGTCACTAGAGAGCAGTTTGTCTATCATTTTGAGGCTACGAAGGACCAAATGTTTCGGCCACAATGGGCAGGGATTCGGAATTCTCAGGGTCCGATTTAGCAAGGTAGTGAAAACATTTGCTAAAGTATAAATATATTCGATAAAAATGTATGCGTATGATAAACATTGTTTTTATGTAAAAAAAAAAAGTCAACACGCATCATTGGATGCTATAAAAACATGCTTTGACTTTTTCTTTTCAATCGAGTTTTCGCATTAAACACTCGACTCAGTGGCGGCGCGAGGGGGGTCGGGGTGCAATTGCCCCTGCCCCTGCCCCCCCCCCCCGGCGACAGGCGAACGGGGGCGCCGTTGTCGGAATTTTTTTGCTTTTTTTTCTGCAGCTTAAATTTTTATAGTATTTCACCTTACCTTAATGTAACGGGAGTAATTCTTCACATAACTTATATTTAGAAGAGGGGGGGGGGGAGGAGGGAGGTTGGCAATTTACATAAAAACTGTTCTCTGTGGCAAAACAGGGGCACCACTAAAGAACATTGCCCCGGCCGCCTCGAACCCTCGCGCCGACACTGACTCAAACTTTACAAACACGAAACATTTGTGTAATTTTAGAAAACAGATAGCTTGATTTAATACAGTGAATTTTAGACTTAAAATTCAGTCTTATTTCGGAAGAAAGTTCAATTAAATTTCATTCCAAATTTTATGAAAAGATGATTCCCTTTTTGTTTTTTTATTGTTTTATTTATAGGATAAATGGTTTACAAAAGATCACGAACAAGAATCAGAAAGAACTGGGATCGATAAATACCCATATCTGAGACTGAAAAAAAATCTTGTGTTCCATTTGATCGTCCTGATGGTGAAAGATAACTACAACTTTAATAACATGAATTATCTTACAATAATTTGATTTTAATGAAAGAAAGAAAAAAAGTGAGTGAGATTGTAAGATGTCCAGTCTCGCGTCCTTGAACTTTCCACATTTTTAGATGGTGGTCGATATAATTGGTAAAGGATGAAGAATGTTTTTTAATCAGTGTAATAATATACAATTATGGAATTATCAACAGTTTCTGCGATTTATCAAACCGCGAAGCGGAAGTGATGTTTTCCCATCGCGCTATTTTGACAACAGCATCGCATAAGTGGGAAATATGACAGGATTGACAAGCCTGGGAAAACGAAAGCCTACACTAAACTCGATGTTCAATATGGCCGGCTCTCATACAAAACAGTCACTTACATCAGTACATAGTAGTCTATTATTCAATGTACCATTATTGGAAGGAACTGCCTATAAATAAATTAAGGGGGTTACCTGGTCAATGGAGGTATTACTATTATTATTAGAAGTTGTAGTATTATTGATAATAATAAAAGATGCAGTCCAGTAAAATACTTTTTAAGTGCTATTACCATTTTCTTAATTGTCACTTTGAAAAAAAAAGAGAGGAAAGAGACTCTGTTAGGAATGAAAGGTATTTAAAACATCGCGCTCTTTTACTTGGTTGGTGATTTGACATAAGGAGAGGAAAAGTCTGGTTTCGTAAATTATTTAATATTATTGTGTAATGCAGAGCAATACAAAGAGACAGACAGATATGCTGAATATTGTTTGTATGAATTGTTTGTAAGCAACTTGAACATTTTCCGTTTTTTTAAATAACAGAGAATGAAACTATAAATTTTCCAATCATGTAATAATTTAATAGAAGACAAAGTTTCAGTAATGTATATAATATATAAATGGTATATGCACCCATAAGATTGTATTAAATAGTATATTATATCACAGAGGTATTTTAATATTGACATATCACAACATCATATCATTAAACTGATCTGTCAGGCATTGTTGTCGTAAATTTTGTCATAACTTTTCAACAACTCAGGAATGATTATTCTTATAATCTTTCATACGACCAATAAATCTCTAGTTCTTAGAACCTTTCATACGACCAATAAAGCTCTAGTTCTTAGAATCTTTCATACGACCAATCAAGCTCTACTTCTTAGAATCCTTCATAAGACCAATCAAGCTCTAGTTCTTAGAATCTTTCATACGACCAATCAAGCTCTAGTTCTTATAATCTTTCATACGACCAATCAATCTCTAGTTCTTAGAATCTTTCATACGACCAATCAAGCTCTAGTTCTTATAATCTTTCATACGACCAATCAATCTCTAGTTCTTATAATCTTTCATACGACCAATCAAGCTCTAGTTCTTATAATCTTTCATACGACCAATCAAGCTCTAGTTCTTAGAATCTTTCATACGACCAATCAATCTCTAGTTCTTATAATCTTTCATATTACCAATCAAGCTCTAGTTCTTAGAATCTTTCATACAACCAATCAAGCTCTAGGGGGATCGAGAGTGACCTCAACATACTTGTCATTACGGACTCTACATTTTTTTTTTTTTCTACCTGTAATTTATTTACATCGCTACATCTTCAACAAATATGTTGTGAACATACTGGAGTTACGCTAGAAAATATAGCAAAATTAAGAAGACAAAAAGAAAAATTGGTTTTATTCTTATTCAGCTGTTATTTTTTTTAAGAATATCCCACTGAAATATTATCCATGTATTTGTCCATTTATGTTGCTCGGTATATACCTACACCCTTTAAGTCTACATTTTGTTGACCTATACGAATACTTCTTAACTATCAATCCTCTCTCTCTCTCTCTCTCTCTCTCTCTCTCTCTCTCTCTCTCTCTCTCTCTATATATATATATATATATATATATATATATATATATATATATATATGGTATGCACTTATGCATATTATTTCTGCAACAGTTGAGTTTGTGCGTACATGTATTACATCAGCGACCTAATTACTATTTTTTTCTTCCTACAGACGGCCCTTAAACTGTTTTCCAGGCAACAAGCTCTGTGTTGTCCACATTCTTGTTTTACAAACACAGGACAAGAAAATTTAACATTCTATCACATGCTATAAAAACTTCTCCATTATTTTCCATTTCAAAACATAACATCAATAAGCCATCTACATTGGCAACAGAAAAGCGAATATTATAAATTGCATCACAGAAAGAAGTGGTACTTAAATCTTTTAATTTCTTATTGCATACATTCATGTACATTAGGAAGATAAAAGGCAACATTTTTTTATTTCAAACAATGAGTAATAGTTAAAATTTTGTAAGTAAAAAGTGTTTACCGTCATTGCCGAAAGAAAAGTACAAAATCCAATGCATTTGGCGCCAATACTGTAGAGTACTAAATTTTTATTTTAAGAATGCAAATAGAACTAATTGATATCGCGCACTGATAAAAGATAATTCCAATTTGTCCCTTGTATTTAGGAATGAGATTAGCGCCTCGCGGCCCTCGACTCGTGTCGGAAAGCTAGGAGTATCCCGAGTTTGAATGTTCCGGACAATTAAAGAGGAGAATAAATATCACTCATACCTCCATTATAACACCATTAAAACACTTGAGAAGGCTGAATATGCAACTGGTCCACTTAGAATCATGTGTCTTAGGTGTTAAATGGGGGTAAGACATTTCGACCTGGCTAAAATCAAACAGATCCTGCACAGGTAAGAAGGTAGAACATGTCACCTGGCGCCAGTTTTATAGGTACTGAAACGAAGGCTATCTAATTTTTAAGAAAAGTGTGCAGTTCATCCTTATATGAAATGGACAAGTCTAGTTCCCTTGATAATCCATGTAAATCAATATTTGTCTAAAACTCACTTCTTCGCAACAATTGTTTCACATATAACATTTCTTTCACATTTGTACAGGATTCTATTAAACTATATGTCGCGGAAGAAAAGACAGCACAAGTCGATAACACCGAGTTTAGAAACATACAACTGCACTGAAATTAGTTGAAGACATCACATGTCGATTATACAGAGTTTAGCAACATAAAACTACACTGTTATGAGTTTAAGACATCACATGTCGATAATACCGATTTTAGCAACATAAAACTACACTGAAATGAGTTTAAGACATCACATGTCGATCATACAGAGTTTAGCAACATAAAACTACACTGAAATGAAATTAAGACATCACATGTCGATCATACAGAGTTTAGCAACATAAAACTACACTGAAATGAGTTTAAGACATCACATGTCGATTATACAGAGTTTAGAAACATAAAACTGCAATGAAACGAGTTTAAGACATCACAAGTCGATCATACAGAGTTTAGCAACATAAAACAACACTGAAATGAGTTTAAGACATCACATGTCGATCATACAGAGTTTAGCAACATAAAACTGCACTGAAACGAGTTTAAGACATCACATGTCGATCATACAGAGTTTAGCAACATAAAACCACACTGAAATGAGTTTAAGACATCACATGTCGATCATATAGAGTTTAGCAACATAAAACTTCACTGAAATGAAATTAAGACGTGAGTTTAAAAAATCCTATAAATAAGAAAATAACCAGACTTCCAAAGTTTTCTCAATAAATAAACGTTTGATAGTCGTCCTCATATATTGCTCTAGAAGCAAACAAATTATGTATTTAAATCAACAGGAAACCCGTTTGAAGATCAAATTATATATTTTATATTATCATTTCTTGTAATTTAACCTTGGTTCGAATTGAAAAAATATACCTATCTTCAGATTCAACGAGAGAGAGAGAGAGAGAACAATGAACGGTGATGAATACATCTAATAAATGGTCCCAGAGTGTAATGGTATATATTAAAAAATAATATTACTGCCGTTGTTTGTTTGGTTGTTGTTTTGTTTTTTTGTTGTTGTTGTTGTTGTTTGTTTGTTTTCTTTTTTCTTTAAATCTCGGTGAAAAGAAAAAAGGGAAAACGTTCAGGGATATTGGACATTTATATTGACACATGAGCAGTGACGGTCAAGCATCTTATTGTATATTATAATAACACAATAATTAATAAAAATAATTACAAAATAAGTACTAGGTACAAGTAATTTCATTTTCACTTATAAATAGTTTGTTCAAGGCAGCTAAAGAAACAATTTTCAGTGCGATAAGGTGAGCACGATCAAGAAAGGAAAGAAAGAAAGAAATATTTTCACTCTGAATGTGGAAATTATTTTGGCAAGCTTTCACAGAATTATCCATATTACTTAGATAAATTATTCAATTTTATCCAGTTTGCGTCTCCACACAGTTGTATATAAAACAGACAAGGAAAGAAAGAAAGAAAGATTTTTAATACATGTATATTGGATCAATCATTCACTTTTATCCATTTTGCGTCTCCACACAATTGTATATAAAACAGACAAGGAAAGAAAGAAAGAAGATTTTTAATACATGCATATTGGATCAATTATTCAATTTTTATCTGTTTGCAATCTCAATTTCAGTGCCTGTCCGTCCACAGTGTACACAAGGAGAGAAGTTCGAACCAGCGTGTTCATCAAAAAAACAAAAGAAAAGGCGACGGCATAGGTTGGTGCATGGTTAATTACCATCTTAAATTATATATATATATATATATATATATATATATATATATATATATATATATATATATACATATATATATACATATATATATATATATATATATATATATATATATTGATTTATCTTGATAGAAACACTGCAAGCGTCACTTCTTGTTGTAGAGAGCGCCACCTCACCTGACTCCTTCAATATAAACTGTGCCTTATTTCAACTATACTTGGAGGTTATTTCGAAATAATATTAATAGCTTTTATGTCTTTTTTTAAAAAATATGTAATACTTTTTACATAAATTTGACTAATTTCATTCAACAGCTATGTAAATTAAGGAGATAGGTGTTACAAATTATTAGGAGTGCAAAAGCTTCATCTAAACAGTCTGCCATTAACTATCTGAGTTTTGTTAATACTGGCTAATAATAGTTTCCTAATTATCGGAATTATTATCCAATCAGCTTTCACTTCCGAGTTCTTTGAATGAGCTCAAATTTCAAGCTGGCCAGAAATATGAGCAGAACGTCATTAATGTTTTGCGCAAGCAGCGCTCAGATGACATATTGAGACCATATTTCTGACTAGTTTGTCTGGCAGGCTCATCGTTAGTCCTTAAATGGGATAATAGGCACTTTAAACCCATTTAGTTCCACAATTTCGACTGTCTTGAGTCGTGTGTGGCTTGCATGGCACTTTAAACCCATTTAGTTCCACAATTTCGACTGTCTTGAGTCGTGTGTGGCTTGCATGAGGGGAATAATTAAAAGCCATATTTGAAACAGAAAGTAGAAAAAATTGAATCCTATGTTCAGGAAGATGGATCCAGGTTCAGAACCATCAGAGTCAGTACCTGGAGCGCTTCAGAACTCAAGAATGGTTTACATCATGTTTTAGTGAAATTAAATACACCTGACTTTGATACATTCAACATATTCGCGAAATCAAATTTTAAGCAAGTATTTGTCAGAAACATGCATGGTTTATTTTTATTGCAAATTCTGTTATAAAAATGTAATTTCATCGCTAAATTTTGCAAAATTTTAATCTAGTTTAAATTGTGTGATTTACATTAATTTAATGGAATCTCAAATCGGCAGTCATTGTATTACGTTACGGTAATCAGATGAATGGCGAATTATATAAATTTTGTTATTATATTAAGAGCCTCATTTTGTTCTAATTTCAGACAACAATTGTCCTAATTACCAACCGCTTAATTATCGGCTAATTCTTTCTCTAGGTAAAGTCTTTGTGTATGCAAGTATACTAACACACAACGCGGATTGGTGAATTGAATCGAATTTCCAGTGCGACCCTCTACCCCTCCCTTCCCGTAAAAGAAAGAAATGCTATTGTCTTATAGATTAAGAATAAGCAATTATATTTAAACGGTAATAACTTAAACTTGGTTCTACCCTTCTGTCTAAACATCTTGGACAAATACTGGAAAGCCTGGTTATTTTCTTATATTTAGGATTCCCACAAACATTCAAAAATGATAAAAATGTACAATTCTGATCCTGAGCTGTAAATATCCGCAATGTCTAGTGTCAGTTGAAGCTTATATGTGCCTTTTAAATTTTTAGACTTGGAAAAAGGAAGATACTGGATGTTTACCTAGTACCGGTTTCACAAAACATCTTTTTTTTTCCTTCAAAAATATGAATTTTGAAGTATCTATCGAATCGCTCTGACCGCAATGATGAAATAATTACAGTGACTAATTAGGTCACACAGAGGGTTAAAACAATGTCCTTATGTCATTACTGAACTTGAAAATCATTTCGAAAACTAGTGCTACAAATTTGGATACTTCCCAACATAAATTTTGATTGACTTTTAGTCTTTTAACAATCGCTGCCAGTAAAATACCAATACAATTGAAAATTTAAAATGCTAGAATATTTAAAATCCTATTTTGGGAAAAATTATCATTTGTTGACATCGGGGCTTTACATGTTTAATAATTTCTTCAACTTGTAGTACACGTAACCCAACTATTACAATGTCAAATTTGTTGCAATGGAAACGGAAAAATACTGATGCGTTTTAAAAGACGTCCTGAAACCGTGTATGGCTTCGTAGTTTCGTATATCATCTTAACCTTTTCCCCCCACCTTACATGTAATAATAGTGATGGGAAATATTGTACTTTATTCGAGAACGACAATTAGCATTCACTAATAAAAGCCATAATGATAAGCATATTTATTATGATAAGAATTACTTCATCATCATTTATAATGAATGTTTTTCGTCGCCACCACTTTTATGTTAGTTCCCTTTTTTTCTTCGTCCCCATTTGTTGATGGTCACTCTTGGATCGCCAGATATAGAAAGAAACCGCAAAAGGAAGTCAGAACTCTAAGATGCAGAGGCGTAGCAATTTTTATTAAAATTAAACAACACTAAATATAGGAAATTACACTTTAAGTTATACATTCTAGATATAGAAATGCACATAAAAATTATTATACTTATTCAAAGCTTACCAACTTCATACGATTCTGTAATTTCTGTCTTTTTAAACTATGATGTAAATAATTAAATATCTAATGAGCCAAAGATAGCCAAAATATACTTAGAATATAGTAAGAATTCAATATTTCGAACAATTACCTAGGCGAACCTTCAACTTTGCACACACACCCACAATTAACTTTCGAAAATGAATATTGTGCATTATTCTTTCCTTCTGTTTTTCTCTTTCTATTTTTAGACGCTTATTATCCTATATTTTGCGCTATTTCTCTTTACTTTTATTCATTCAGTTTTTAGCCCCCCCCCCCCCCTACAATTAGCGTTTAAACCGGCCGTGGGAGAAATCACTGTAATATATTTCTGCATTGCAAAGTATTGTAGGATTCAAGTACTCCAAATTCTGCTTTTTTAAATTATAAAAAATTGAGTTATAAGGACAAAAAATTGGTTTTTATGAAAATTCCTAGAAAATTCAATCATAACATATTCACTGCATGGTACCTTGGCACCTGCTAATCTAATTAATGCTTCTCTTAACTACATGGACACTGTACGGCAAATCGTTGAATGCTTTCAATAGTATTAAGGAACAGTATTTGAAGACTGTACTCATTATATCTCTGTTCCCCTTGCTTAAAATTATGTTGCAAAGTTCAAACCAATATGAATAAACTATATTCATAGGACAAGACTATTATGCCTACAAATTGCTTCAGTTAACTTCAAATTACTTGCATTATCCTTGTATGGATGGGCTTTACATAACAACTCGAATCCATTGTTTCTTTTGTATTGGCAAAGCTAAAATGAAAACAAAAATCTCCATTTTACCTAAAATTGGGTATAACTTGCAGGACAATCTTCACAAATTACCAGTTGGAGGAACTAGAGGGAGCCTTTAAAGAAGCTCATTATCCTGACCTGTATGCAAGAGAAGTGATGGCCCTCAAAATAGACCTTCCTGAAGACAGAATACAAGTAAGTGGACATATTTCCATTCTTCAACCGAGCTCCCCCCCCCCATTAGCTGAATCAAAGTTTGATGTCTGTAATTAATAGAAAATAAATTAGTTATAAAGATTTTCATTCTTCTTGAAAGTTTCCATCTTAAACCATGTTTATTTTTCTTTCCCGGACCAGTAACTATTTTGTATCAGTCGCAACTGTCTGTTATAATGCGCGATCCTGGTAGACATTCTATTGGTATACAGATATTCATATATTTGCAATTCAAAATGCAGTGATGCTACTCACAAGGAAATGAAAATTACCTTTCTTTCTGATGAGTTACTTCCTTTTATTGAAAAGATTCCACCACACTTTCTAAAGCTTAATGCATTATAAATCATGTCTGGAAGAGTTTTTTCAGAAAACTTCAGTCTATGACATTCGTGTAATTTTTCTTTTTATATTGATTATCTACTTTCAAATGTCTTTATTATTTTGATTGTTTTTTCAATCAGTGAACCAGTCGCACTAAGCATATCCCATTTATATTAGATTTCTCCTGATCTTTTGACTTTGTAAAACTCTTTTATACTGAAATATCCGAATGCCTAAGAAATCTGACTTTCACCTGAAAGCAGCACGAGCATTCCCAGCGTTCCTCGCGCGCCCGCTGTGTTTCCCGTGTAACCTCTCATTAACCTCGCCTTTGACAGCGCTCGTGCACGCCTCGAGTTACCAAACTCGAAAATCGTAACAAGACTTTAAAAAGAGAACCATGTATTGAGATAAAAATTTGAAAATCTGATACATGACGGCATGTACAAATAATTGCTGCGTATCAAGAAATAATAAACCTTGTTTATCGGCTTTCCAGTGCATTGATATAATTGAGATAACCGAGTATCAAAATGACATACAATACGTGTAACGTTTCGGTTGTCAGAGGTTTTTCTGCACTGAACGCACCTTTACGTTCGCCTTATCTCTCCACCAACACATGACGTTTGGTTGAATAAGTTGATTAATATCTCACACGACAACATGAAGTGCTCTATCTAATACTACTGTTGAGATTCTCAGCGGGAGTACGTCGTGAAATGTGTCAAATTCTCCGATTAATGGAGCAAAGTCGTCCTCCACAACGCTTCCGCCAGGCAGTCTAACAATGGTAGTGGTAGAGAGGTTGTAATGCAAGAGAAAGAGGCGCACTAAATGGTACCTAATTACTGGGAAATATGCTTGAAACTGGATAGTTTTCTATAAAGTGGCACTTATAACGCCATTTTTAGATTAGATAGGACGGTATGAAGAGAGCTGATTCCTTTAACTTCCCCGCATTTCGTCTGTTTAAAAAAGGTATTGAGTATGCTTGTTACTTGTGATAGAAAATGATCGATATTTAATCTGGGGTAATCCCTTCTCTTATTGCAATTTGTTATTTTCTCCTTCCACTCGTAAATAGATATACGTAGAGGTAATATATCTTATAAGGATGTTAATTATTTTCCTTCCAAAAGCCTATATTATTAGCATTATCTGACGCTCTCCTACCGTTCATTCCACATACAAATATCATGGCTAAATTATTATTGTCCTCACTTTGGTAATAATAATAATAATAATAAGAATAAGAATAAGAAGAAGAGATGTTAACACTTAGTAAAACCCACAAAGATTTATTGGGCCGTATATACAACCTAAGTCGGAAGCATAAATGCAAGTGTGCAAACCTGAGATAGAAAAATAACGAGAGTCACTGAGGTTGTTACAGCTGGGTCTTTTAGAAACGTAATGGAGTCATTGTCAATGGGCGGGTTTTTCGTGACGTTCAGTTTGTTGCATCAGTTGCGAGGACGGCCTCATTCGATGCGATGAATGACTCAGTCTTTACCGGTAAATGAACCACTATTTGACAGAAAATTCAAATCACTATACTTCAGTATTCTCCATGAGCGTGCAGAATGTTTTGAAGAAAAGACGTTCAGTAATGCTTTTGCAAGAGTATTTAAGTAAATAATATAGTCAGTAGTGCAAAACAAGGATAAAGACAGTTTACATCTCAGCCAAATGAGAGATCACATCTATGTACCCGAAAGTAAAAACTCTCCAACAAACACCAACATATAGTTTTCACAAAGATATGAAAGGCTAAGCTGAACGGAATCGTTTTCGGAAAAAGAAGAGAATATCCCTTTATATATATATATATATATATATATATATATATATATATATATATATATATATATATATATATATATATATATATATATATATATAACATGACTATATTTCACCAATTATGTTTATCATAATTAAACATCATTAGAATTACAATTTTAAATCGTTTAATTTTTAGAAGACCGTGAGTGACCTCTTTTATTGATGTCCGAATGTGAAGCGAAGATATGGCCAGTAGATCTGTCGCATTTGACCTGATAATGATAGCCTCTATCATTTTAAAAGTTATGGGGCAACTAGTTTCATTTAATTTGAAGAATTTTGAATACAGTTTAACCCTCAATATTCTTCTGTTGAAGACATTTTGTTTCCGTTTTCCAGGTATGGTTTCAAAACAGACGGGCTAAATGGCGAAAGACTGAGAAGACCTGGGGCAAAAGCAGCATCATGGCGGAATACGGGTTGTATGGCGCCATGGTCAGACACTCGCTTCCGCTTCCAGACGCCATTTTGAAAAGTGCTGATCGTGGAATCGACAAATCGAGTGCCCCGTGGTTGCTTGGTGAGTATCTAAGATATAAAAACGAATTCTGCACACTAAGCAATATCAATAATACACCTAGTAGAAGAAAAATTATACGGATTTAATTGACCACTGCTTCTTAGATTTAACATCAAATCGTGCACGGTTGCATATGCGGTCATGGCATGTTTGGGATATTCGGTTCAAAATAAACTGATCAAGACATGCTTCCTGGTATTCACATGAGATCTTCAATAGAAATCTGTATGGTTGTCTTGTGATCTGTTTGCTAGTAAGAATATTGTATCTGTCTTTTAGTTCGATGGTTTGATTCCTTTAATCCGTCCGAGGAGATTCTATATGCCACTCAACAAATATATATTATCTTGTGTTTAACACTTCTCTTAGCAACCCAATCAGATGTTTCCTCTATGGTTCTCTCCATCGGAGAAGGAGATTAATTGTCTTTTAGGGTTTCTAAGCAATGTTTCTTTTCTTCATATGTCGGAACATTTGTCAAACCTGATATCTGGAGGCGAATATTTGGGCTGGATGTCACGCATATGCCACAGAAAACCACAGAAAGAGAAGTTGGGTCATAACAGTGCTATTTCATCATATTGACTTTTGCACTGAAAATGGCATCCAAACAAGTAGGTTACTCAGATTTGATCCATTTTCATCTCTGTGTAGTAAAACTGATAAGTTGTCGGATCCGTATTTTTATTTGATTCATTTCAAAATTTTGTTTCACAGAACATTACCTGCTTTACATCGTTGGAGAATCACTTTATTTCTTCAAGGTAAGTTTCTATCATGCAGCTAAGTGTGAGGGTTCTTGCTGCCTCGAATGAAATATGGTCGCTAGCAATAATATTATTTTCTCTTTGTTACCAGACTTGTTTTCACAAAATAATCACTTAAATTCACACTCAAAATTTGAAAGCTTTAAACTTTACGAGGAGTCTTTTGACATTAAGTGACAACGTAAAAATGATAAAGTACAAACCAGAATCGTATTAAAATCGATATTAAAAAAAAAAAAAAAAAGATCTGACGGATACCGATACGAGGTCATAATCGGTTGACACTTCCATTTAACAATCAGATTAAAGCTTACATTTATGACAGTAAAAAAAAACTCATTCGGAACATATAGTTTTTAACGACAAATCTCCATAACACGAAATGCAACGCTTTATTTGATAGGTAACTAAAATATGTGAACCGGGAATTCCAAAGATTCCCAGAATATAAAGCATTATCGGTGCCTGTCAGATCTACTTATTAGAAGCACATCTGGATTTTAATCAGACTGAAACTTAGTCTAAACAGTTGGTGGTGACTCTTCCTTTGTTCTGAATAAAGATTCTTAAAATCAGATTCCGGATATTTTAGTCTGAGTTTAAATCTTATACTCAACATGACCACGAAGTGCCAGGAGTCTAGGATGGTCACGAAGTGCCAGAGGTTAGGATGGCATGAAGTGCCAGGAGTCTAGGATGGTCAAGAAGTGCCAGAGGTTAGGATGGACACGAAGTGACAGGAGGCTAGGAAAGTCTTGAAGGACGTTTACTATTTCTTGATTTTTTTTACTCTTACTAGGTATGCACAAGAAATCCATAGAAGCGGCTAAGAAGATGAGGGAGGAGGAAAGCAAAGAATCACCCGATGGCCGAAAGGAAAAGGATGACATTAGATCCGAGAGCATAGCGGCTCTGCGGGCCAAAGCTCAGCAACACAGTGCCAAAATGTTTAGTGTTTTAGATCGACAGACTGGCAAAACGATGGAGAACAAAAATGATGCGAGTTTTGACAATTCCTTCATTTCTGAATCGGGGGATGTCGAGAATGAACTCACACGTCAGTGATTCTTTTTAAAAAATGCGCTGTCTTACCTAGTCAAGTTTAAAAAATGTCATAGTCTCATATCTTGAATAGAAAGAAACAACAACTACAATATATACTGCTACTACCACAACTACGCTAAAAAGCTAAGTTTATGTAAGAGCGAGAAATCCAGTTTATTATGATATGGACACCAAAAATCAGATCGCGTTTTATCTCATGGATTTTCTTTCATCTCATGCTTTCATTTTCTAAGGTGTTGAACTGGTTTTAACTTGTACTTAGAAAATAATTGATGAAACAACATTTTAAAACAATTTAAGGTTTGGGTAGAGAACTAAAACAATGGAACCTATTGCTGAAAAACTGGTTATGAGTCCCGTCTTTCTGTGTTTGTCAATGTTTATTAAGCTACGTTTTTCATTTTAGCCACGCGAGTATTCAACATGCTAAATCACACATTAATTATTTGAAGAAAAAAAATATGAAAATCCAATATTGCAACACCGGGCACTGGATAAGCAAAACGGTACCGTATTGTTTGTATTTACCGATAAACACTCTTTCGTTACAAAGGCACCGAAGACGTATGTAAAAGATGGTACATTAGAAAAAAAGCTTCCGTGGACAACTCACAAACTGATGATAAACCCGGTGAGAAACAATTTCATGCTGACCATTTACTGATTTTTCTGTATATTGTGGAATTCTCGTTCCTTCTGTGGTTTTGCTGTGTAAATGTCAATATTATGGATTTCTCACAAAACGTGGACAAAACCAACCCAGTAGTATACGTTGTTGTTCTTTCATGCATCGTTCGTTCGTTTGTTGAATTTAAGACGTGTGCGGCCATTCGGCCATGTACGTCGGTTCTTTCATGCAACATAATTTATTTCATTGCCATATATACCATGCACACATATGTTCTATCACTCAACGATCAATTATAAGAATTGATGCAATAGATATTATAAGGATAAGTCTTGGACAAATTTAACTTACCGTATATACTCGCGTATAAACGTATACCAACTGCAAAGTGTATAGACCCAGATCTGCCGTCGCATAATGCGCCGGCAGATCTTGGTCTATGCAGTTTTGTAAGGACTAATCAGTAGAACAAACAACATAGACCCTGATCTGCCGGCGCATTATGGGACGGTAGATCAGGGTCTATGTTGTTTGTATTTGGACTTAGTTTATACACGAGTACATACGGTAAAATGTCTCCTCTAGCGCCCTTAGCAGAACAAGTGCCCTCGCCAAAATTGAAATGATGATGATTCGTCCTGAATTTTATGTGGTCACCCTGCTAGGTTTGGGAATTGTCTATTAACATGTAGTGGATTTTATGAGAATTAAGTGAACTGGTTGAGCCATAACATCACTGTATAAATTGTAGTATTAGACAGTGTGAATCCGCAAGGAACGTCCAAAGTAGTTTGAGGGTACGAATGTGTGGACACCGTCCATTAACCTATGACGACATTATCTTTACATTTGCTGTAAACTCTGGTTTCATTACTGCGTTCATAAGTTGGACTACCTCTGATTCTTCGGTACACGATTAACCTTGAGTAGATTTTATATAAATTGAGTGAACTTTTTTAAAAAAAAGATTAGTTAAGCGGTTCTTTCGTATCCACTTCAATGTGCAATATGCCCTAAACTGTCTTTACAGCCACCCATTTGCATTTCATGCGTTTTAAGAAAAAAGATTTTTCAAAGCCTCGTCTATGTCTTTATTACAAGCGTTTCACTGTAAATGTTTGATCAGTTTAGTGGCCCCTATCATATAATTTCAAGAGGGACATATTGAAGCATTTGTAATGAAATACTTCATTTAATGTCATCAATTTTTAATGTATGGTTTTTTTGTACCCAACCATTGCATTTATACATCGTATTTATGTATGAGAGAGAGAGAGAGAGAGAGAAAGAGAGAGAGAGAGAGAGAAAGTAAAAAGTTGTTGTTTTTTTTTCTTACTATGTTTGCCGGACTCGCGAATGAAAGGGTGCAGGTTGGATTCCTACCATCAGAGCCCGAGTCGGATACCGTGGAATGTCCTTGGGCAAGGCACTTAACTCCTATGGCCTCGACATCAAATAACCTACTTGTGTTGCTGTGTCTAAAAACACCAAACCACACAACACAACACCAAACCACACCAAACCAAACCACACCAACCACCCCCCCCCCCAAAAAAAATTCTTTTTAGAATCCTTAAAGATTATTACAAAACACAGATTAGTGTACTTGTACCTAAAGAGTAATTATATATCTACAAAATTACCTTGAATTTTATACTGACTCTCACTTTGTTGTATTTTTTTATAGAAACTCTATATTTCAAAGAAAAACAAATGTGTCTTGAAACAGAATTTTAATTAGCAATTATGATATCTATGAATTTTGAATTAAACATAATTTAATTGGAAACTGACGCTAACCTAATTTTTAAAAAAGCTGCCTTTAATAAACAATTTCCCTGTGGATGAACAGATTTTTTGCTCTCCACTTTTTGGGGGTCTTAATACACAGTTACGTCAGTTCGAGTGGTAAAGGTGGTTGTACCATAATGTCTGAAATCTTATATTATTTTCTGTGTTTATTTTAATAAAAATAATATTGATGTGTAAAATTACAAGCTGAATTAGCAAATTTTTAATAAGTAAGTGACACTCCTCCTATTATTCGAGATTGATGAATGACAACAAGACATTTATTATCACAATTACACTGGCTGCTAATGCATGTATCAAATGGGTAGTAAGTTTAATATTTAACAAGCAACGAAATAAAAACAAGCACTCTTTGTTATTGCTTAGACCAATGATGTCTACCCATTATACACATGTTTTCATAGGCTTCGAGCCTGATTTTGTTCTGCTCAAATTCGTGAATGAGGGTGGTGGTAGTGGGTGGATGTAGGTGGGTGTGTTTGGGCTGGAAGAGGATCCCGATATATTTATATATATGACCCTTGTTTTATATCTGTCAATCGTGATTTAAACAATCCCTTTCTGCATGGTGTAATTGCATGTATTAAAAAAAAATGGCTTTTTGTAGTGTTTTCTTTAACAATTGAGTAAAGGATCATTTAAGAACAACAATATAAAAATTCGTATAGCATAGTCATAACTTTCATCTTATGTGTCACGTGGATTGGTGTTTTTCATGCCTTTTTTTTAAATTTAATTCCAAGATCATCATCGACAACAGCAAAATCAGTTGGTTCTCATAGAACTGACTGACCACAAATTAGTGCAGTCTTTCTTTTACCCACCTTAATATTTAGTCGTAGATCATATACAATCAAAGATTAAGTTTTTAATTTTCGTAGGCGCATTCTAATTGTGTTTTACTGACCAGTTTCCTTCCTTTTAATATAATTTCCCTAATGGGTACTTTTTTATCGAGTACAAATTCAGCTTTATGGATATGGGTTGCCTTTTATCGAGTACAAATTCAGCTTTACGGATATACATTGCCTATTATCGAGTACAAATTAAGCTCTACTGATATACCACGCCTATTATGTCGAGGACAAAATAAGAGATTAGACATAATAGTGAATTGTGCCACTTCCAACATTCGGCGGCCCTTAATATCTCATATATAGCTCGTATCTTAGATCTTTTACACATGGTGTAAACAATGCTCTTCTGCCTGGTATAATTTCAAATATTTACAAAAATGGCTTATTGCAGTTTTCGGAGTTTTGTCAATGATGGAAGAAACGATAACCTATGATTAATGCTAGAAGCTTCATAACTTTCATATTATTGCCTGTTTCTTGTGGCCAAATACTTATCTCTGCATCTTGGTATATTTAACTGTTGTTACATTTGCAGCACATATTGTGTTATAATAAAATACTGTATAACATTGTGCATCTTTGGTCTCCTTATTCGTACACTCCAAATCTTGTCAGATTTAACGTTTGAATGTCAAGAATATATAGATAATTATGATGGAACCAATATACATGTACATGTATATCATTAGCTTTAGATTATTTGTTCTTCTTCTTTATTAATATTTTATTCGATATGGGAACATGGGGGGAAACAAAATCACTAATATTAAAAATTACCAGCAATGGTTGCTAATTACAAGAGGTTGTGGAAGAAGACGAAAAAGAAAAAGAAGAATATGATGACGATGATGACCATGACAAAACGGAAAGAGACTATTGTACCCATGATCATCGTTTGTATATATGTAAGTTCGTATTAACACTCACTATGGTATTTACGATGATTATTCTTTAGAAAGCGTTCAACAGTTTTTTTAGTTCAGGCACGTTATATTGAATAACACACACACACACACACACACACACACACACACAAAAGAAACAAACAAAATAGCAACAACAACAACAAAAACAGCATGAAAATGCATATGCTCTTCAAAATGAATAAAACACATTACAAACCGAAGTATTTTAATCAGCAATTTTATTGTCCAAGAGGAAAATATTGGAGTTCTGAAAATCAAAATACACTTACAGTATCGTGTATTATAATCCAAATAATCCAACAATTATTAGTGTCCTAATCACAAGTCCTGTATATATAGAAACTATAAAATGTTCTAAATGAATGAATGTTCCAAGTTAATGAATGTTCCAAATGAATCTTCGTAATGAATGAATGTTCCGAAAGAATGATGGTTCCGAATGAACGAGTCTGTAATGTTCCGATGTATCAACGATAATGTCAGATCATCTTTAAGTATTCAGAGGCATCTGAGAAAGTCCTAAATATAACTCCAGGTAGCTCTGATGAATGGTCCAATAAATAATCCCTTTTGAATTATTCATACAGCATGGCATTACATCATTACAGGATTCCAGCATGGCTATTATTTCAAACGATCTGATGATTCCAAAGCTGATCATAAAAAAAACAGTTCTTTTCAACTCCAGATCTAAAATGGAATGGAAATAATTCGTATTTCCAGGTCTTTTATACAACTTGCAAATGGCACATTTCACAACAGGAAACGTGTCATATTATGACCCTGAATGCAATACTAAATGCGTCTATTTCATGGAATTTTACTGAAGAATGATCAACAGCTCTGACCTTGAACAAAAGGTCAGTAAACATGTTGTTATTTGATTAATAGTAGAACTAAACCCAACCTAAATATGACTCACTATTTGATACAACTTTAAAGTAGAGTCATAGGCCAATAGTTTAAGCACACTACAAATTCCATATACATAATTCCGTAACAATATATATATATATATATATATATATATATATATATATATATATATATATATATATATATATATATATATATATATATATATATATACAGAAAATGAGCATTGGTTTTTATTTTAACTTAAATTATCTGCAAAATGAAATGTTCATAAACGTTGCACTGGTTTGTCATGGTAACTGTGTCAGATATCCCTTTGTAATTTAGAGATTCATATTCAAATACATTGAGACAAATTATATCTTCCATAATAGCTGTATACATCACATGGCGAATTAAATTTGAATCTGAACAGTCTCTTTAAAACACCCACAACAACAACCACAACAACAACCTGCATATCTTCCTGCTTAATTTAACGCTATGCCACTTCACATATTTTGAAAACCCTATGTAGAGTAATTTACAATGTCTAAAAATAACATGTCTACCATGTGATCCTCAAAAAAACATATGAACCATTCTGTGATACGCGTTATTGCAACTTCTCCACAGTCGTCGCTACGAGGTTACGATGACCGTCTACATAAGCCTTGTACTCTTTAAGATCTATATATACATCCTTTTAATTTATTATTTCTCTATCTGTTTATCTATCTACATATATATCTATCTAATTATTTATCTATCTACATATATATCTATCTAATTATTTATCTATCTACATATCCATATGTTTATCTAATTATTTATCTATCTACATATCAATATATTTATCTAATTATTTATCTATCTACATATCAATATATCTATCTAATTATTTATCTATCTGCATATCCATATATCTATCTAATTATTTATCTATCTACATATCAATATATTTATCTAATTATTTATCTATCTACATATCAATATATCTATCTAATTATTTATCTATCTCCATATCCATATATCTATCAAATTATTTATCTATCTACATATCCATATATTTATCTAATTATTTATCTATCTACATATCCATATATCTATCTAATTATTTATCTATCTGCATATATATCTATCTAATTATTTATCTATCTACATATATATCTATCTAATTATTTATCTATCTACGTATATATCTATCTAATTATTTATCTATCTACATATCCATATATTTATCTAATTATTTATCTATCTACATATCCATATATTTATCTAATTATTTATCTATCTACATATCCATATATTTATCTAATTATTTATCTATCTACATATCCATATATCTATCTAATTATTTATCTATCTACATATCCATATATCTATCTAATTATTTATCTATCTACATATCCATATATCTATCTAATTATTTATCTATCTACATATCCATATATCTATCTAATTATTTATCTATCTACATATCCATATATCTATCTAATTATTTATCTATCTACATATCCATATATCTATCTAATTATTTATCTATCTACATATCCATATATCTATCTAATTATTTATCTATCTACATATCCATATATTTATCTAATTATTTATCTATCTACATATCCATATATCTATCTAATTATTTATCTATCTATGTGCAACTACAAGAATAGGTTTTGCACATCGTTTTATTTATGTTTGATGAATATATATGTAACCAAATGCAGTATCTTGACTTCAATCTAAGAAATAAATTCTCAAATCATTGACCAAGTGGGATATACGAACGAACGAAATATCAACGAAGAACATTCCAACTTTGTCCACTGTCTTTGAACGGTTATTTCTGCTTTATACAAATAGTTCTGACATATTTGGGATATCATTTTAAGAAACATATTCATATGTCTCAATACACTCTACCTTTTATACCATATGCAAAAGGTAGTGTGAACAAGAAAAGAAAAATAAGGTCTTAGCGTCAAAACATACATCTAGACGCCTGTTTCTGTTTAGAGATAACTTCGTATAATGTCAATATCTGAAATGAGGGGACATTTGCTAGAATACCCCTGAGGATCCTTGCTGCAACAACTCCGAAACTTGTGTTTTCCTTCAAGGTAAGATAAGGATGATTGAAAAGGCATGAATCAGAAAGAATCTGGCCTTCGCGTTTAATCTACACGAGGGTAGCACCATCTTCGTGTTAGTAGAGAGCATGGGCAACTAATGTTGAGGTCTTGCTAAGTGCAAAACATTGAATTAGGGCCGGCTTAAGTACTTTAATACCGCCAGTTTGACAAGATGTGTCAGCTTGTGTTTGTCCGGCGATTACAGTTTTTACAGATGACATTTGTGTATTTACCACTACACAGCCACGGACTTGTTCCATGAACAGTCACCTTAAGTAAATATAGACTGGGATATTTGTCGTCTGCAAAACGTGCACAGCTTAAAAAAATATAACCCATGTAAACATTAAAAATCATAAGAGACATTGATTTTTTTGTTTTTTTGTTTTTTTTTTGTTTACAGATTTGTTTTAATTCATCATAAAATCTATCAAAATATTATATGATTTGGAAAAAACAAATCTCCAAGTCATTGACTTGTCTGACCGCAAGACATTTTACCATTAATGAATGTTTACGGTAAATCAACAACCGGAAGTAACTGTTGGACAGTTGCACCGCCAGTGCCAAGGTTTCGGACTTGATAGGTGGTATAGGGCGTGACTAATATGGGAAAATGTCGATCTCCATGGTTGTGGCTCAAAGTTTTAGAGATATATGAGTCACTGTTTCCTCGACAATGTAACGTGGGATTCTTGTTCAAGATACTTCAAACAGCTCGACTATCCTCCATATCGGTATATCAGGGTAGAAGTGTGGACAGTCTGGACAAAGCATACTAGTGATAAATGATTGATCTAAAAAAATGGACCTATCGCCAGAGCAGAGATAATCACGCCTACTCATTAGCATATCACATTATACAAAATCGTTTTTTTCTTCTTCTTCATTTGACAATTAAACCAATAGGAACTAGTATGAACGCTAAGTATATACTGAACATGTCATTTGACCAGAATGTCCGTCAAGCTTACCATTGTGCCTGTGATAACGTAATGTTTAATACATTTTCTAGCGACATCATTGGTCAGCGGACCATGGGTATCGGTACATGTTTGATTTTGACTGACAGTTAGCTATACGTTAATTGCTGGAGGGCAGAAGCAACGGATCGAGAAATCAATACGAACTTTCTCTAATGGCAATTCCGACTTTCTGAACTAATTTCTAGCCTATACAGCAATCATAAGAAATTAACTCGGCAAGTAATACTTGATCAAGTAACTTAAGGTTTGAACTGAAATACAACTTACTTTTGTTTTTGCTAAAACATTAGAATATGTGTATAAGTGAGTAAACCCTTTATTCCTTTGAAACAATCATCATCTTCACGTTTATTTTGCATTAATGGTATTTGAATTTGTATCGTCACTGTTTAGCATTTATTTTTATATAAATGCAGGAATCCACATCTTTAACAGTCCTCACTTGCATCTTCACGAGGTACAGTAATGGAATATATGGAACAAGAAAGTTTATATATAAGAGGAAAATAAACCGTAAATGAGGAGGAAAATAAACCGTAAATGAGGAGGAAAAAAAAACGTAAATGAGGAGGTGTTGATGGTATCATTAGTTTGTATATTTGTCTTTACCTCAAAGAAAGTTTGACCTTGTTTGAGTCATAAATTTTGACAAGAATATTATTGACAAGCCGTCCCACGCCCGAGGATATATTAATGGCCGCTAAGTGCAGGGATTCCGAATCCAGAGCCCTGTTACAACAGTACGGGAATCTCATCTCAATATGAGTAGACGTATCAGTCAGAAAGATTCTCGTTATCTTAATCCTTACACGTGTCAGTTTTCAAAAATGTCTGAACTTCGTCAGTCTCGTTGAAGCAGGCGACATTTTGATAGACACTGATTCGCGATTAAAGCCCTCTCCCATTCAATTTTCTATATTTGCGGTAATAATACCTATCGGTTGTGATTAGGCAGAGAAGACCATAACATGCCGTATCTATTCAAATGTACATACGTCACAATGCAATACAATACCAAACAAATTATCATGCTCTAACCAGAATACGACTCCATTATTTAATGGACAGTACAAAGAAAATTTTATTCATAATAACTCAAGTCGTTTTGTTTTGTTTAAAAAGTCAGTCAAGTTTGTGTATATACCATTAGGTAGGTGTATCGCATGACGAGTTGGAGAGATACGTTTATGAAGTGTATGTCATATTTATGTGCGTGATATTTTGAAGATTTTTACAAATCTATCAAACCGTACTATCAGACAACAAAAGAATGTTGTTGTACTCTGAAAAATGTCCACACAAGGTCTATGAATTTCAACCGCAATGTTGATAAGATGCGTTTGCCATGACATAACTTTCGGTTGGAGGGAGTTGTATCTGTTATTTATGTCCAATGAATCATTTTCACATACTTATATGGAGTAAGCTCTATAAAAACGAGAGTAATATTCAAATACTTGATCAGTAGTTTTATTCAGGTCCACTTATTTCGTCTAAATCAAAGAACATCATGTGCAACATCTGAGCCGTCGAGATTGCTTCATACAAGTTGTTAGAACTTGGTCAAAGAACTTGTTGAAATCTTAAGAAAAGTTTTTTTTCTACAAGTGTCATATATATATATGCGAAGAATCAAGGATAAAACAGTGTACCTGCTTTTTTGGAATCCAACTTGATTACCAGGATTTAAATTGCTGAAGTCAATATAGTTAGTCAATATTGGATATAAAACAAGAAGGCCAGAGCCTATATGTTAAGTGTGTAATCAAAACATTGGTGTGAAACGTGTAACCTTTACCCCAAGGTCAAAAGGGGAGAGCAAACATGTCGCAGACTGAATTCAGAATGATAGCTTCATAAAGATTCGTCAAATGTATGAAGAAAATCCATCCAGGGGCTTAGGAAATATAGCAAATGAAAAAACTTGACCAAAACCATAACGCAAAGTATATATGACTGCGACCCTGACCCAACGTAAACGAGGCAAGCGTGCATGTCACCGAATGAATTCTATTAGCTTCATAATTATTCATTCAGAGTATGAAGAAAATCCATCAATTGGTTAAGGAAATATAATCTATAAGATTTTTGGAACAAGGAAATTACTTTTAAACACAAAATCTCTAATCGGATATTGGTAACCATGTTCAGGCACTTTTTTTAATTCGTGATTATTGTATCACAAAGGTATGGATCAGTTGGATATCGGGACAGGAGTCTTGCGTCATTCTGGAAATGGTTTTGGTCATCACTTGACAGGTTGCGAATTTGGGTTTTATTTTTACATAGTCAGTTTGAATTTTGAGAAATTCCGTCAACAGAAACCTGAGTCAATGAGTTTGCAGCATCATCCATGTTTTGTATATAACTGAAGATACAATTACCCGTCTACTACCTCCCACCATAAATTAAAGAGTATGATGAACATGGTTACCAATATAAGAGATTTAGTGTTCAAAAGTAATTTCCTTGTTCCAAAAATCTTATAGATTTTAAAAGTAAGTTATGTTTTTGTTTGTTTGTTTGTTGTTGTTTAAGGCTTCAGAAATTATTACTTGTATTAGATGTCACTGAATCAGTATACAAAGATTTCAAACGATTCATGCTGTGGAGAAAATATCAAGACGTCTTAGAATTTGTAACCTTTTGAGTACGCGTGATAGTCTCTCGCAATGGATGTTTATTGGACTGAACTTTATGGGATTAACCTTTTAAAACTGTACAATCCGTGTAATCTATGGCTACCTCAAAGCTATGAAAAAATAGTATATTTCAGATCAAAATAACATTTATTTTTCTATAATAATTTCAAATTGCTACAAAATAAACATGTATTCAGACTTCCTAAATTATGTTGAATAATGCAAATTCCAAAAATGTTTATGTATTACTAATGTACAAGTAATGACAGAAAGAAAATGACTGTAATTTCAAGTCCTCTAATTCAACCAGTTCTATATTAAATCATGCAGCACTCATTTTCTGTGTATATCTGTTGTCTGATTTTTTGCTTTTTTTGTTTGTTTGTTTTTGTGGGCTTAACGACATTTTCAGCACATGATAGGCTATGCATGGCGGCAAGTATATTTGGTGGAGGAAGAGCTCTGGAAAACCCCGGGAAGAACCATCGACCCACGGGAAGCTACTGGCAAGCTTTCTCACATACCCATGTTGGTCAAGCCGAGACTCAAATCCATGCGGACAGGTGATTTGTCATTAATCTGTAAAGGCGAGCGCCTTAGACGGGTGGCTCATGAATAATAAAAACCACACACATTATATATATATATATATATATATATATATATATATATATATATGAAATAATATAATAATATTTTTTTTTATATCTCAGATGACTAATTGAATAATATTTTTTTCTTTATATTTAAATCAATTTTGTAAAGATATGAATCCAGTGCCTCAACTCAGGCATCTTTATACATGTTTGGGACAACAACAACAAATAGAAAATAACAAAATAGCGATAAAGTATAGCGAACTCTGTGTGATTACATTCTAAGAATGGGAACTTATTCTTGACTTAGTCTAACCTTTTGTAATCTGCAGTGCCAATTGTGTAGAAACAGAATATTTTCTCTTTAGTTAACAATTGCAATGGCTTTGATTTATGGGTTTCTACATCTAATTATTGAGTCATTGGACAGGGTAAATTTAAAGGAAGGTGACTCCAATATGTCCATGAAACACTATTTAAAGCATTACTTCCCTTGCAATATCAAATTTATAACATCCCTTGTATACATCTATAAATTGGTTCGAGATGCAATATCGGACTTCAACCTTGATAGGACTGGAGTGATGGGAGTACCTCAGGTAAACAAACAGAAGGTCGTGTGAATCTCGCGAAGGACAGATCTGGGACACATAAAGATCGACTCTCGCCCTCTACAGGTAAAATTATGAAAATAAATAGTGTAGATTTAGGTACACACTCCATCAACAAGTACTTATTTCAGAAAGGAAATGATTTAAATCGTCTATCGTCCTATACTTGTGTGATTGTGTACAATTATTCACCTGCCTTCTACCATGTACATTTGCAAATCTAATTTTTCATTACACGCATGTCCACGTCTCCGACTTTTATGATCATTGCACGGTATACGGAATCTGACACAGCACTTGAAACAGTTTTTCTTCTCAAACAAACTGTCACATGATTACGCACTGTAAAATTCAACAAATCGAAGAAATATTCAGAAATATATCAAGAAATTGTAAATTGTAGATAATTAAAATAACAAAGGGAATAAGTCAGATAAGCAAACGACGTCTTCGTCCTAATTATATTTGAATTTTTCCGACTCCAAAACGTGGACCCCGCCCCAAGAGAGAGAGAGAGAGAGAGAAGTGGGGGGGGGATAGCTTTTCTTGCAATTATATTATCGAGATAACCTCCTCTATCATACGATATTATGTTAGCATTTTTTTGTTATTCACTGCCAAATAATTTGGCGATTGCTTCATTCTACCATGTGCTAATCGGGGAGCCGCGTTAGCTCACTTGGTAGAGCGTCAAACTCGTAATCCAAGGGTCTCGGGTTCCATAACCGTCCATGCCAGCTCGAGTCGACCGCTTCAGTGTATCATAGCTACCGTTTCCTCAGCCAATAATATACTCAAAGTGCCGTTAAAAAAACAACCAACAACAACCAAGTGTATATACTATCGTCATTCTATCATTATTTTTTTTCCTTCTTTTACTTACGAAACTGTATTGTCAAGGTGATACATTTGTGTTAACATGTAGCATTAATTGGAAACTTGACTGTAAATAACCAGTCCCTTAATCAATCACTGATATTTACCACTAAGTAATGAAAAGTAAAACTCCATCTTAGACTTTGCACTAATAAGTAGTTGTAGTAATTCCACATTTTTTTATTCAGCTGATTCGCGGTTAAGCAACAGCAGACTGTACCAGAATCTACGAACAGATCGTCAGTATGGTAAGTTGTAATACTAGTGGCGCAGTATATGTAGAAGTGGAATTTGATGTAATAGTCATGGTAGAAGCTGGGGCAGAAGAAGCACCAACAGTACAAGTAGTATTAGTAGTAGTTATAGTTAACAACGTTAGTGATGGTAATTTTACATGTTCCAGTATCGTCGACTGCAGCAATAAAAGTTTTTTTTTGCAATAACAGTAAATATGATAGTATCAGCAAGGCAGCAGTGGTAATAAAAAAGAAGAAAAGTGATTGTACACTCGTATTTTCCCACAATAATCCAAATTATACATACAGAGAGAGAGAGAGAGAGAGAGAGAGAGAGAGAGAGAGAGAGAGAGAGAGAGAGAAAGAGAGAGAGAGAGAGAGAGAGAGAGAATAGAAGGCCCACATTGGAAGTTATCGAACGTACCTAATTACAAATATATACTAGCTGTAATGACATAACTATTCAACTTGTATTAGGAGAACACATCAAGATATGCATTTGATTTTGGATTTGAAAGCTAACCTAAAACAAGAGGCCAAGTGGGCATGATATCGCTCACCTGATAGTTTACAAACAGGTGTTGACGGACGGACGGACGCCACAGGACGGACGCAGGACCATATCATAACCTCACTTGGCCTTTTACCTAGTGAGTTAACAAACTGGACATTTAAAAAAATGGGATCCTTCGTACACACAGACGCACAGAGAGAGAGAGAGAGCTTGTGAGTGTGTCTACGTGTGTATGTGTGTGTGTGTGCGGGTGTGTATACGTGGATCGTTAGGTGTAGGTCTGGGGCGGTATTTGGGTAATTTTGTGTCCAAAGGATACACAGCTTTTTGGAATTTCATATCAACGGTGTATCGTGATTGATAATACAGACAAGATTATTCCCCGTTTTTGTTTCGGAAAAAAATATAGTAATGTTGTATATTTTCAGAGCCAGAAGCTCACGGAGGAACAGATCAAAGGTACCTCTTGTTGCTGATCTTTTCTCATCTTGTGTCTATTGAAGCGATTTCACGTGTCTTGGACGCCTTTTTCGAATTTTACTTCATTCTTACATGATCATTTTCTCGCTGATCCGAGAAAAGGGGAATTTAAGACGGATACAACACATGTAACACAACAAATTACACCGTATACCAACAAGAAAATAAATGCGTCGCTCTAAATGGACCCGGTCGATTTCTCGCGTCAATGATTTGATGCATATTGCTGTAGCACCTTTGCATTTAAGGGATCTGCAGTGTCTATGCAGGTCGTCGCCGTTTAGTTTCGTGTTTATATACGTTGTAATTGTTGTTTTACATATTTATACGATTTAACTACCGTATGTATTCGCGTATAATCCGGTTCCAAATGGAAACAACATAGACCCTGATCTGCCGTCGCATACTGCGTCTATGCAGTTTGCAGTTGGTATCGGGTTATACGCGAGTATATACGGTGTATGACTTAGACGCGAAGTAATTGATTATATAAGAATAACCATCATACACGGTTCGACTTAAATGGCCGAATGGCCGAACACGTCGTTAATCCAACGAACGAACGAATCATACACGGTTTTCTATGGCGCACTCGAGAGAGATTTTGAACTCTCGGACCGAAACGCTTGCACACGGCGCACATATGACCTATATATTCCTTGGTTCGGTGCATACTGTGTTATGTTTCCAGCAGATTTACGGATAATTTATTAGAAATTCTGAAACTTGATACAAATATTGTTTCGATAAATGCCTACTTTGTTTGGATTTATCACTTTCTAGTGATGCAGGACAGTGTATCTATCTAAATTGCTTTAAAATTAAAATACAGCATCAACTTTGTAATAAATTACAACCTTATCGATATATAAAAGTAGCTTTGAATGTATTATGTATGCACACTCTTACCGGCTAAAGGTATCCCGTAAATACAAGAACCAATATCATGCAGACAGAAGCACGTACATACATACACACTCCTGTACCACAGTTTATAATCCAACGGCCTGAAGTACATAAATCTATCAAAATTCAGAAGTAATTTATAACAGTTATGATCGAAAACAACGAACTGTTACTGCTTTTGTTCGTCTGTGTCAAGAGAATCTTTTCTCCTGCAATGTAAGAGATATTCAATCATTTAGACAAAAAATATTTACTTATTTGTTTGGTGGTTAAAAGCAAAGCAGGTTATATCGTGCTGAGGCAGTTGGAATGAGTACACACAATTTAATTTGGTCTACTTTGCCCTATTAAAATGTTACACTATCGCTTAAATAGAATGCAGAATAATTTTGCTTAGCAATTTGTCTTGATTTTTATAACTGAAATCTGCTTAGTCAACAAAAAGAAAATCATAAAGATTATTTTGCAGGATGAAATGTGATTTTATCAATTACAAAAAAATTGTGTCTAATAAAAACAAACAAAAAAACCCCCAAAAACAAACCTAAAACAAAACACAAAATGAAAGTGAAATCGTATTGCAATCAGTTTTAATTTGTCTTTTCAGAAGTTCGGGATGCTTTCGGCCTGTTTGACAGGGACGGCAGTGGAAGGATAAGGACACGTGACATGGGGACTGTGATTCGATCCTTGGGCCAGAATCCATCAGAGGAGGAGATTCAGGAGTACATAAAAAAAGTAGACAAAAATGGTACACGCTTAAATAAATCTCAATGCCACTTTTCGATCTTGCCTCATAATTCTTACTCGCAAAAGTTACACCACGTATCGACTGCACCATGACCTGTAGACAAGGCTCCCGCTAATCTCTGTCGTATCAATTTCTATAGAATCTGTGATTTTTTTTCTAATCTAACACACTTAAATTGGAAGCTCTTTTCAAAACATACCTGAAATGTCTTGAAATTGGGCAACAAAGTCTAGTTAAAGGAAAAAATGAATTGGTTATACAGTGAAAACGATCAATGTGTCAGAACGTTCTCTCAAAACTCTGTAGCAATTTCATGTGAATAGTAGACCTTCTACTTGATGAAATATTCAGTTACAATGGCTCCAATGCAATGGGTCAAGGAACTGCTGTATGATGTCTTGCGGCCGAAAACCTCTCTCAAGCATTGCGCGATGTAACTTCGATAAAACCGTTAGATGGACCTTTTAAGTTCTACACGACAGGAATCGTGAATGCAGGAGACACAGTGGGTTGTCCAGTTAAGACGGACATTCCTCTTTTGACGTATAAAGTTTCATCAAAACGAATATGTGATTGTACCCTTTAATGACTTGTTTTTGTTTTTTTTTTTTCATATCGGAAGAATGTATACAAATGAATATTTGGCGCAGCTATTTCTCATGAAGTAAAGTCATATCTGATAGAATAAGTATGAGAAGTAACAGACCCGTATGATAACACGTGAACTTCTTTGCGCATTAGAACACATAATACTTTTTTCTGTCACGACAAATAACGGCGCCAAATCTCCACATATAGATTTTGTTTCCCATAGATAACTAGAGATATATGATGCAAGGGTAGAATCACATTTTTTGATTTGTAAAACTTGATATGTAAAACAAGAGCTGTCAGAAGACAGCATATCTCGCATGTACATCATTGCCAACCAGTAACCATTGCCAACTAGTAAAAATTGAAGAAGACCAATTTTCGCTAATTTCTACGGAAATCCTAGCTTGCAAGGCAATTACTTTTTAACTTTGTTCATAATAAGCATTCAGCATCATAAACCCATGCTGACAGCATGGCTTTCTTTTTGAGACATAATAAAGAAGGCATTTTGTATTGGAATTTCAGCAATTAGCAGAAGCAGGTGAATGGGGTAATATACACAAAGCATTCTCTAATTGTGAATTTACATGATTGCTGCTCATAATGATCAATAAACAGACATATACATGTACCAGTAGGGTCAATAGCGCACAACACACTGATCCAAAAATGCAATTGAGAATAGTCAATGACGCATAAAATATAGGTCACAGCGACCTTCTTTTGGAATGATTGTGTCATACATACCACTTAGTATCCAAACAAAGGTACATAATCCTATCAGTAAGATTGCTTGAGAAACTAATCTGATCTAAAAGTTTAGCTCAATCAAAGTCGTGGATGCATGAAATATAGGCCATAGTGACCTATCTTTGTATGTGATTATCTACTATTCAGTATAATGGATGCATAGATAAAGACACATGACTGTAAAATCAAAGATGTATGATACGCTGGCTATATGTCCAAGGTAAAAGAAGTCACTGAAGCGTGAAATGTAGTTCATGGTGACCTACTTATGCATGAAAGTTAATTTTGTTTCTAAGTTGGACCGACACAATAATTTACAATACCTTATAAGTGACAGTGAGTCAATCAATTAGAATACAATGCTCTTTATTAATGATAAATATATTATTATAGGTTATAAATACTGCTATATGTAATAAATAATACTATATGTAATAAATAATATTATATTTAACAAATAATATCATATGTAGTGAATAATATTAAATATAATAAATAATATGATATGTAATACATAATAATAAACAGCAAAGCTTGGCTAAAATCAGTGGAGTAACGAGTCTTCCTAGGGAAAGTCAAAGATCGAAACAAGAGTCGTCTAGAGATGACATAATCCCCAAGTCTACCGCTTATGTAAAGACTCTTATTTCAAAGTACCCAATGGTCTAGAACTGTCAATATGTATACTACTTATGACAGTAGCCAGTGGTGCTACATTCTTAATTTATATACTACTTATGCTACACTTTGTTTCCATGGTAACATAAAAAATACTTAATGCAATACGTTATAAGCATCAAAATACACATTAAGGCAATACGCTTGATATGTGAACCAAATTTGCTTGAAATATCTTGAAAGGTTTGAGAGTTACGCTCCGGAAAATGAAAATGTTTCTGCATATTCAGATGGACAATGATAGTTATATCACTCCTTTATTACATACCACATGGATGGACCCGCCACCCCCACCCCACCCCACCCCCAAAAAACAAGTAAGAGGCAGAGTCATCTACGTCACCTGCCAAAATGTCTGCTAGATTTGTCAAAGTTGTCATATATAAGAAGTTAGTATGCAGAAAGTATACAGGACATGATAGACATCGTGAGTTTTGCTTCAGAAATGAACATGTGAATGGCGGATGGATGATGAACAGCCACAAAATGGACAGAAACATTAAAAATACTTAAACTGAAGAATTGCAAATAGCAAAAGACCCATCTACATGATTAGCCTAATATGTGTACCATATTTCAAACCTAAATGATATCTTAAATGGTTTTGGATTTTTGACTCCGAAACTAAAGTGTGAATAATGGATAGCTGGAGAAATAAATATATGAAAACATGCAAATATTTAAACTGAAGAAATATGGCAAAAGGCACATCTACACCACTAGTTTAATAGGGCAATCACATTTCATAGAGATATCTTGAACGGTTTTGGAATTATACTCAGGAAACGAAAGTGTGAATGCTGGTCGGATGAACAGACAAGAAGGTGAAAATGTTAAAATAGTGAAACGGAAGAATTGTGAACAGCAAAAGGGACATCTAGACTACTAGTCTAATATGTACACCAAGTTTCATAGAGATATCTTAAATGGTTTAGGAATTCTGCCCTGGAAATAAAAGTGTGGATAATGCATGGATGGGTGGACAGGAAAATAAACATACGCATACAAATATTAAAACTGAATATGTGTTCCAAATTTCATAGAGATGCGTTGAACGGTCTGAGAGTTATGCTCCAGAGAGACATACCTACATATATCCCATGCGTTACGTAACGAGGGGGGGGGGGGGATAGCATGATAGAAAAGAATATACATGTTTTATTCAATATCTTTCAAAATTTATCAAGTACTAATTATTATTGTGCAAAATGTGTCTCTGTATGTGTGTCTTTGTGCTTTTCCTCCAAGTTTGGTCCGTGATTGGGTAATTACAACTACGCTCAACTTAAAGTGGAAATGTCTTTTGTTCTAGGCAGTGGGTTCGTAACTTTGAAAGACTTTATAGCCCTAGTGGATTGCCATTGGGTAGAGGTGAAAGCAGACGAGATAGTTGATGCCTTCCGGGTGTTCGACAAAGAGAAAGGCGGGTATGTGAACGCACAGGAACTCCGGCATGTGCTGACCACCCTGGGGGAGAAACTGACAGAAGAGGAGATAAATGATATGATAAAAGAGGCAGACCCCGACGGAGATGGACAGTTCAACTATGAACGTGAGTTAAACTGGCCACATATCATACAATGTCTGAGCATGAAACTCTACATATCATCCAAAGTCTGAGCATAAAACTCTACATATCATCCAAAGTCTGAGCATAAAAACTCTACATATCATACAAAATCTGAGCATGAAACTCCACATATCATACAAAGTCTGAGCATGAAACTCTACAAAGTTTGAGCATGAATCTCTACATATAATACAAAGCCTGAGCATGAAACTCTACACATCATAAAAAATCTGAGCATGAAACTCCACATATCATACAAAGTCTGAGCATGAAACTACATATCATCAAAAGTCTGAGCATGAAACTCCACATATCATACAAAGTCTGAGCATGAAACTCCACATATCATACAAAGTCTGAGCATGAAACTCCACATATCATACAAAGTCTGAGCATGAAACTCCACATATCATCCAAAGTCTGAGCATGAAACTCCACATATCATACAAAGTCTGAGCATGAAACTCCACATATCATACAAAGTCTGAGCATGAAACTCCACATATCATACAAAATCTGAGCATGAAATTCCACATATCATACAAAATCTGAGGATGAAACTCCACATATCATACAAAATCTGAGGATGAAACTCCACATATCATACAAAATCTGAGGATGAAACTCCACATATCATACAAAATCTGAGGATGAAACTCCACATATCATACAAAATCTGAGGATGAAACTCCACATATCATACAAAGTCTGAGCATGAAACTACATATCATCCAAAGTCTGAGCATGAAACTCCACATATCATACAAAGTCTGAGCATGAAACTCCACATATCATACAAAGTCTGAGCATGAAACTCCACATATCATACAAAGTCTGAGCATGAAACTCCACATATCATCCAAAGTCTGAGCATGAAACTCCACATATCATACAAAGTCTGAGCATGAAACTTTACATATCATACAAAATCTGAGCATGAAACTCCACATATCATACAAAATCTGAGGATGAAACTCCACATATCATACAAAGTCTGAGCATGAAACTCCACATATCATACAAAATCTGAGCATGAAACTCCACATATCATACAAAATCTGAGGATGAAACTCCACATATCATACAAAATCTGAGCATGAAACTCCACATATCATACAAAGTCTGAGCATGAAACTCCACATATCATACAAAATCTGAGGATGAAACTCCACATATCATACAAAGTCTGAGGATGAAACTCCACATATCATACAAAGTCTGAGGATGAAACTCCACATATCATACAAAATCTGAGCATGAAACTCCACATATCATACAAAGTCTGAGCATGAAACTCCACATATCATACAAAATCTGAGCATGAAACTCCACATATCATACAAAGTCTGAGCATGAAACTCCACATATCATACAAAGTCTGAGCATGAAACTCCACATATCATACAAAGTCTGAGCATGAAACTCCACATATCATACAAAATCTGAGCATGAAACTCCACATATCATACAAAGTCTGAGCATGAAACTCCACATATCATACAAAGTCTGAGCATGAAACTCCACATATCATACAAAATCTGAGCATGAAACTCCACATATCATACAAAATCTGAGGATGAAACTCCACATATCATACAAAATCTGAGCATGAAACTCCACATATCATACAAAGTCTGAGCATGAAACTCCACATATCATACAAAATCTGAGGATGAAACTCCACATATCATACAAAGTCTGAGGATGAAACTCCACATATCATACAAAGTCTGAGGATGAAACTCCACATATCATACAAAATCTGAGCATGAAACTCCACATATCATATAAAGTCTGAGCATGAAACTCCACATATCATACAAAATCTGAGCATGAAACTCCACATATCATACAAAGTCTGAGCATGAAACTCCACATATCACACAAAGTCTGAGCATGAAACTCCACATATCATACAAAGTCTGAGAATGAAACTCCACATATCATACAAAATCTGAGCATGAAACTCCACATATCATACAAAGTCTGAGCATGAAACTCTACAAAGTCTGAGCATGAAACTCCACATAGCATACAAAATCTGAGCATGAAACTCCACATATCATACAAAATCTGAGGATGAAACTCCACATATCATACAAAGTCTGAGCATGAAACTCTACAAAGTCTGAGCATGAAACTCCACATATCATACAAAGTCTGAACATGAAACTCCACATATCATACAAAATCTGAGCATGAAACTCCACATATCATACAAAATCTGAGCATGAAACTCCACATATCATACAAAGTCTGAGCATGAAACTCTACATATCATACAAAGTCTGAGCATGAAACTCCACATATCATACAAAATCTGAGCATGAAACTCTACATATCATACAAAATCTGAGGATGAAACTCCACATATCATACAAAGTCTGAGCATGAAACTCCACATATCATACAAAATCTGAGCATGAAACTCTACATATCATACAAAGTCTGAGCATGAAACTCCACATATCACACAAAATCTGAGCTTGAAACTCCACATATCATACAAAATCTGAGCATGAAACTCTACATATCATACAAAGTCTGAGCATGAAACTCTACATATCATACAAAGTCTGAGCATGAAACTCTACATATCATACAAAATCTGAGGATGAAACTCTACATATCATACAAAATCTGAGGATGAAACTCTACATATCATACAAAATCTGAGCATGAAACTCCACATATCATACAAAGTCTGAGCATGAAACTCTACATATCATACAAAATCTGAGCATGAAACTCTACATATCATACAAAGTCTGAGCATGAAACTCCACATATCATACAAAATCTGAGGATAAAACTCAGACTTAATTTGACATTTTGTAACTTTCAGCTCAGTTTTACCATAAACTTTATAGACAGAGAACTTTTATTTCTCTCTTTGCTTGCTATATCTTAATGACATAACTACACTTCAGTTAACATCAGAGACAGAGAACTTTTATTCCTCTCTGCTCGCTAGAACTTAATGGCATAGCTACACGTTAGTTACATTATCTGATTTAGGGCATTCTGAGCTAGAGTTCAAGGTTTTCTGCTCAACAAGATGCTTGAATTGAATTATATAGCAAAAAAAAAGAGAAACGTGTTTCCCCAAAAATGAGAAAGAAAGTGAATTTCTCAAATTCTAAGGATTATTTTTGGTCTCCAACGTCACGAATATAAGCTTATTTGGGTTTGGGGGATGACTTTTTATAGCACTGTTAATGGAAGCTAAAGAAAGTGTCAGGTGTTAAAAGTGAGGGAGCCTTATACTGAGGGATATTCTGACAAGGCTGTGTCCTAATAGTGCATTAAAACACAACAAACAGATTCCATGGATTTACGTCCTTTGCTTTTCATTGGTCTCATCATCAAACTGCCTATAAAATATGGTTAAATTCAAATAATAATTAACCGAATTGTTGTGTAGAAATGAAAGTGGACGGATGTAACAGCCATGCGCTATTATCTGAGCTTAACGATGACATTAAATGCTGACAGTCAATTGAACCAAGGTCACATCGATATCATGCAGCATATCAAATTTGGTTGAAATTAAACAATAATCAAGGGATTAACTGTGCGGGAAAAAAAATGGGTGGGACTGACATTCAGGGGCTATAACTCCGCTAAACGATGACATAGAAGTCTGATAATCGAACTCAGCTAATGTCTCATAAGTATCAAGCAACATACAAAATTTGGTTAAAATCCAATAATAAGGGTTGTATTGTGCGGAAAAGAAAATGGGTCTGATAATCAGGGGTTATAACTCTGCTTAACGATGACGTATAAGGATGACAATAACTCTAATCCAAGGTCTTATCCATATTAAGCTGCGTACGAAAATTTGGATGAAATTAAGGGAATTATTATGCGTACGAAAATTTGGATGAAATTAAGGGAATTATTATGCGGAAACAAAAGTGGGTGTGTCTGACAATCTCTGAGACTATAACTCCGCTAAACGATGACGCAGACTGTTGACAATTGAACTCAGATAAAGTCGCATCAATACCAACCTACCAAATTTTGTTGAAATCCAATAATAATCGAGGATTTTATTGCGGAGAAGTGGGTAGATCTGACAATCTGGGGTTATAACGCTGCTAAACGATGACGTAGAAGGCTGACAATCGAACTCAGCTAAGGTTTCATCAATTCAGATCTGCATACCAAAATTTGCATGAAATCCAATATTCATTAAGGGAATTATTATGGAGAAACAAAAGTGGGCGTGTCTGACAATCTGTGGGACTATACCTCCGCTAAGCGATGACGCTGAATATTGACAACTGAAATCAGCCAATGTCTCATCAGTTATTAGGTTCAAAGCTAGTGATAATTAAGAGAGTTATTATATGCCAATGAAAGGGGGGTGAGGGCAGGGCGGACGGGCGGGCGGGCGGGCGGGCGCAAAAATCAGGGACTGTAGCTCTGCTAAACGATGACATAGAGTGCTGGCAATCAAACTAAGCCAAGCTTTTATCAGTATCTAGATATATACCAAATGTGGTTGAAATCCGATTATAATACGGAAACCAAAGGAGGGATGGACGGATGGAACGACAGAAATGAAGAAGGATGGAATTAAGTTCCCAACCCACTCCCCCTCTTTGTCCCCCTCCAATTTTTGTACGAAAAGCAGGGGATAAATACAGAGTACTTTATGATGTGAGATCACATTATAATCGGTTCTCAAGAGTAAAAATAAAAATAAAGTGGACTAAATTAAGTAGCAATGATAAAATAAAATTTTACCAATTTAATAGAATCCATAACCATACATGCGTTATAAGAAGGGAGCGGTATAATGAGGGGTTTGATAAGGAGAGAGCACTGCAATATGTTTTATTTTGAGATCATTTCAGTGTATTTATTCATACTGCAACTTAATTAACCGATGAAAGACTATTTTTCATTGGCACACTCTCTATCGATCTCAGCATGCAAATTTTGATAATGCTAGTATCGCAATGTTTCGTGCATAAAATGTAATGCAAGATTAGTTATTCAAATCGATTATCGTACTTAAAGTTGACTCATATACTTCTAATTAATTTTTGATACTCATAGAGATACAAATATCAAGATGAACCTCTCATGCACATATCTTGTTTTCCAGAATTTACAAGCGTTCTACTGACGAAATGAACTGACACTCAAATATACAAGAGATGATCTACAAATGCTTGGGAGAATAGGAAAAGAAAATGAAGATTAATTTGTTTATAGGCTTCAGGATTTTTCAGAAACAGAATATAAAAAAATAAAGTGCAACACTTGCTCCTGATTTGTGACAGAAAGCCCATCTATTGCAGATGTGTTTTGCTTAATTTTAATATGAAAACAAATGCTCAGTGGCGGCGCGAGGGGGCTCATGTGGGTGGGTGGGGGATTGCCCCCAGGCGCCGGGCGAGGGGGAGGGCGTCGTCGGGAGCTTTTTTCGGCTGTAACTGGGGCGTAGATGGGGGGTGGGGGGTGGAGGTTGGCAACTGACATAAAAACTGTTCTCTGTGACAAAGTAGGTTCGCCACAAAAGAACACTGCCCCCGGGCACCTCGGTAGGGGCGTCACTAAAGAACATTGCCCCCGGCGCCTCGATCACTCGCGCCGCCACTGCAAATGCTTTCGATTCTCATTTGTGCATAGTGGATATTCCCCTAATTATGTGTTTTACATCAGGGCAGTGTGACATCTATGTATCAGTCGCATGATCAAAGGGAATTCATTATTTCATGAACTTATGTACAATAAAAAGTCTGTGCCCTCCCCCCCCCCCCAGCTCAACCCTATATGGAATGTAGAAATCCTTTAGTAGTTATTTCTTCTTTCTTTCTGTCTGACACACACATATTAATCTTTTGCATTTCCAACTTGCTAAATTGACTAGAATTTGTCTGGAATGTTCATGTGCTATTTTTCTTAACGGTTTAATGTTTCCTGCCCTGTGTGCAAATAAAAAAATGTAAAAAAATCATGCAAACATTCACCTTTTAACTGCATTTTAGAGCACCCTTAAGAAGACCTTAAGCTTAAATTTTGTATATCACTGTCAGAAGTGACTTTTATGGCAGAGCTGTATTTAAACAATGATATTTTTCCATGAACTGATGTCCCCCGCTTTTCAGTGGAAGTAGAGACGTGTACTTTGTAGAGGAAAGCGAAAATTGATAATGGTGATACAGTAAATGAGTAAAGGTACATTTGTAAAGAAAGACACTCCTGCTGATGTAGAACACTGAAAATCAAACCCAGGCGAAGTCTCATCAATATAAAAATGCACAAACACCGGTCATAACTCCAGTAAACTTTGACATAGGAAGCTGATAAACAAATTCCACTTAAGCTATATAAATACAGAGATGCATATAAAATTGTATTGAAATCTAATAATAATAAAAGAAGTTATTGTGTGGAAACAAAAGTGGGTGGGTCCAAAAGTTAGGGGCCACAACTCCACTAAATGATGATGCAGATATGATGCAGACTGAATGCTTCAAAAATCAGAATAAGCCAAGGCGTCATCAGTATAAAAACTGCATACCAAGGGAGTTATTGCGCAGAAAGGAAAGTGAGCAAGTATATCAATCAGGGTCCATAACTCCGTTAAAAGATGATGTTGCATGCTGAACATGTACTTAAGCAACACTTACATTTAAACTCGGCCAATGTCTCATTAATATCACGCTGCCTACTAAATTCATTTAAAATTAAGGAAGGGAGGTATTGTGCAGAAACGAAAGTGAGTGGGTATGACAATGAGGGGCAGTAACTCTGTTAAATTATGTAGAATGCTGATAATTTAACTCAACAGAGGTTTCTTCTATATCAAGCTGCATACCAAATTTGGTTGAAATCTAATTAAAATTACTCGATTTTATGGTGCAGAAATTAAAGTGAACATGTCCACAACCAGGGACTATAACTCCTCTAACTTGTTACGTTTTTTTTTTCTCTCACTGATAATCAACCTCAGCCAAGGCCCTTTTAATATCAGTCTGTCGACCAAATTTGATTGAAAACCAATCATAAATAACGGTGTTATTGTGTAGGAACGAAAGTGGGTGGGACCGTCAATCAGGGTCCATAACTCTCCGATAGATTATGTCTAGAATGCTGCTAATCAATTTCAGCCAAGGCCTGATTAAAATCAACCTGACTATATAATTATGTAAATATTAATTAAGGGATTTATTGTGCAGGAATTAAAGTGGGTGGGTCTGACAATCAAGGACTATAGCTAATTCTGATAAATGATGCAGAATGCTGACAACAGAACTCAACCAAGGTCTCAAGAAAATCAAGCTGAATACCAACATTGGTGAAATCCAATAATAAATAATGGAGTTATTGTGGGGAAACACAAGTAAGTAGGTCTGACAATCAGGGGGATATGTTTCCGCTGAACGATGACACAGAATGTTGACAATCGAACTCGGCTAAGGCCTCTCATCAATATCAAACAGCATAAAATTTGACTGAAGTCTAATAATAATTAAGGAAGTTATTGTGCGGAAAAGAAAGTGGATGAGTGTGATAATCAGAGGCTACAATGCTGCTAAACGATGACACAGAAGGCTAGCAATCGATCTCGGCCAAGGTCTCGTCAGTATCAAGCTACATACCAAATTTGGTTTAAATCCAAAACTAATTAAGGGTGTTATTGTGCGGAAATAAAATTGGGATAGATGGACAGATGGAAGGACATAAATACAGAATGATGGACAGACAGGCTAAATTTAATATCCCCCATTTTCTCAGAAAAGTGTGGGACAACAAATCCACCAATGACAGTTCACACTGACAGAAATGGCAGAGTAGAAAAACAAAATTATTAAAAAGTAGAAGCATCATATTTTGCAATGTGCATTGCACCAAATCTTCCCCAACCCACCCTCTTAATATTGTTATTTCTAATGTGTACAGGTACATATTTTGGGTTGCGACCGTCCTTTGCTGCATGCCTATAGGTTCTTCAAGATCCGGGTATTTTTTGCTTGTTTATTCGTCTGTATGTGCTTCATTCGTAATTTCCAATTGCTTGTTAGTGAATCATCAGGGGTGCCATACATCTGTTTAAAGTAAGGTCTTTGATACATAAAATCTTGATAGTGTACCGATTCGGAATAAGAATTCCACTTTAGTCGGAAATTTGGGTCATAACATTAGATTGTCCCTCCATTCTCCGGGTAAGTATAGTTCCAACCAATTTGTGAAATTTCTTGATCGTTCTGATATGAATACATGAATAAAATTTCCTAGATCTGTGTCAAAAACAATCATTGATCAAAGAATGGTAAGGCTCGGATAGAAAGCACCGCAATTCTGTTGACTAAAACAAGTAAACAATTTTAATATGAAAATTTACAACAATGTTTTTTAACTGTCAGGTTTCTGTCCACTGCATCCACGATGTTAGCCAACAAAATAATTTATAAAGAACAAAAGACATAAAGACAAAAATACTGTCCCAGTTTGAGCTGTGCATTTTATAAATTTGTGGACATAATATTAATACTTTCAAAATTTAGATCAGTAAAACATGTAACTTATGTTGCTAAGAAAGGGTAAAATATTATGGATCTGATTAGGAACCTTTCAGTTCTTTTTTGTCAGGGAGGGTTGGCTGGGTCAATTTAAACCAGTATAGTAATATTTATTATGACCCACCCCAAATCTTGTCATGGAAAAGACACGACCCTCCAAATTCTTCCTTTGTATTTGTTTCATGACATACCCTCATCCTAAAACAACTGTATTTTCTACCTGTGTGTATCTGCACATTTCAGCTCTTTAATTTCCAGCTGTCAGTGCCACCAACAAAAGGGTATTGAATTAATTATTTTATTTTGCAACTTTTCATGGAAAACTAATTCCTAAAACTTTGTGAGGTGCAATATGATGCACATTATTATTCAAAAGTAGAGCTTTGCTAAAGTTTCCCACAAATATAATCCAATTAATAATGAATTAAAAATAATTTTTTATTATTACTGGTATCGACAACTGCACATAAAATAACAGATTTTAATGCAGTTAAATGCTGTCTTCATTGTAAATTTATTTTTTGCCAATGACCTCTGATGAACAGTATCGACTGACTCTATGCATAGTTAAAAAAATGAGATGTTTTGCTAACTCTTTTGAAAGTGTTCCTTTCAATGGAGAGAAATTTAGAAGTGTGTATCCATTTCTTGAGCTGTGCCATTCTAGAACCATCTTAACCACGCCAGTGTGAACTGATAAAACTGTGCCCTTCTATAACCATCTGAACCACTTCCAGTATACCAATGTGAACTGACATAACTATGTACTGATCAGTTTTGGCTTTGGAAAGAATTAAAATTCAGCCAGGAAAAATCCTGGCCATAAATGATCAATTTAAGTAGAATTTGATTATGAAACCAATATTTTGATGACTGCATGAAAAAAGGTCTTAAATTTTATACGTGATTATATTTTATGCTAATCTGATTATGTTTTATACTAATCTGTAAAATAACGACACTAGACAATATACCAAGGTAAGAAGCTGATAGACGGCCAGGTAGAACAAGAGTTATATTGAGATATCACATCCCACGGTTCTTCACTTATGTAAAGACTCCTACTGAAAGTACCCTTTGATTCATTTTTATACTACTTATGCTAGTACCCCATGACCAACCAACTTCAGTGAGAAGCCTCCCCCGTCCCAAATTAAACACATGGGTCCCAAGGGCCTCTTTTCTTGGAAAGGTGGAGAAAACATTGTGCATCAAACCATGGAAAGCTGGATAAAACACCGCATAAAGCCGGTTTAATTTTAATATATGCTTCTGTGCAGTTGTTCCAAAAAGCTTTCATCTAAAAAAGGAAAAATTACATAATATACTAGCATTTTCTTTTTACGAGGGGCGTTTAATAATTTCTGTCAATAATGTGCTACAATAAATTTCTTACACATTTGACGGTAAAATGACACTTTTTATGGTAAAATTAAATTTTATTATGCAGTTAAATGTTCCAGTTGCTTGTTTGAGAAGGACTTTCCTTGTTAAAATATTCTGTATTACAATCAGTAGACAAAGGGCTATATAGCTCACCAAATATGACTTACAATCACTTTTAATCTATTAGGTAAATCTTAGCCATTACATTCTGCATTTGTTACCTTTGAGTTAGATATATCCGAGAGGGATAGTGACATTTTGAAAGAAGTCCCGATTTCTGGTGGACTTAAAATCGCCCTTTTACCAAATGTTTGTAGCTGCTTTGGAAAATATGATGTAAAGAAAAGAACTTTATTACAACCAGAGTTGAACTTAAGTAGTAAATAATCCAAAAGTTCTGGGCCATGCAACCTGCTCTATCCAGTGTTAACCGGTTAACCAGTTTTCATTCACTTTAAACCGGCTTTCAAAATTTTTAAACTATTATGGAACACCCTGGGCCACTGGCCTTCAAATTTAGTGTATATAGCTATGGTGCCACCGGCCCAAGGCCACTATCCTTCAAAAGTGACCCAGGAGTTACTTAATCTCTGGCAGGCATTGTGTGACTTGCCTTGACCCCGAACCTTTGGCCTTTACCCTAGGAATAGTTCTAAAAACCTGGACCACTAGCCTTCAATACAGCTGCTATAACACCCCCAAAGAAAAATAAAATAAAAATAAAAATAGACGGTGCCACCAAGACCCATGTTCGTCACATTTTTATGAGAAAAAGCTAGACAATATACGCTACCTGCCTTCAACTGTAATGAGAAAAACCTGGGCTACTAGTCTTCAAAATAGTTATAACAAACAAACCCTAGGCGATCGACCTTTAAATTTAGTTGTCATAAGAACAAAAAATCTGGGCCACCTACACCACTGACCTTAAAAAGTTGTTGTAACAACAGCTCATCCAGCCTATGGCCACTGGCCTTCACAATTGTAGGACTCCTGGGCCACAATCCTCTGGCAGGTTCTGGGCCACTTGACTTGACCCCTTAACCTTTGGCCCTCACCTGAGGTCACAGATCCTCAAAATTGTTTTTAAAAAATCTGGGCCACTCGACTTCAAAATAGTTGCTATAACACAAAAACATCCTGGGTCACCTAGAGCAGTGGTCAAATTTGTATGAAAAAACCCAGGGCCATCTACCCTACCTGCCTTCAAATTTTTATGAGAAAAACCTGAGCCACTGGCCTTTAAAATAGTTGTTATAACAAACAAAAACCCTAGGCCACTGACCTTTAAATTTAGTTGCTATAACAGGAAAAAACCTGGGACACCTAACCCACTGACCTTCAAAATAGTTATAACAAATTGGACAATGGCCCACGGCCACCCACACACCAACAAATATTGGATAAAAAGCCATCGCGTGTCCCCAAATAGTATTAAGTACATAGTTAACTCTTTTAATACATTTATCACATTCACATTTTATCTTATAAAAATAAGAATAATATACAAATAATTTTTAAAAAGTATCAAAAAGCAAACCTATCTTTATGTAACTTTTCAGCTAAGTATTATCTCCGGGTCTGTTCTATCAGGGACTATATTGTTTTGTATACACCTGATATTCAACTGGTTTTTTAATGTATTCACAGTCCGTAACATACATAATTAAAAACACAAACCAACCAACAGCTAGTACAGGCCATGAAAAAAAATATTCCCTTTTGTCCCATTCTTCTTTTCCATTTAATATTAAAAAGAAAGAAGTTATTCATCGTCAAGGCTGAATTCTTAATGGGTGATATATGGGTGGGCAACCAACCTTTATTTTTAAAAAATAAAAACCACGGGCCACACAGACCTTATACACATAAAAAAAAAACAAAGGATAAAAAAGCCAGTACCTATCCCCCAATTTTATCAATTTCAAATTCACTATGAAATATGTTTACAAAAGGCCCACCCCAGCACCGAAAACTTCTCCATGTGGATGGTACATAGGAAAGAACCCATTTACACCCACAGGGACATGCCGTATATATGTATCAAATCTTTTTTCCTACTCTAGAGTATCGAAATTTTTGCGATCTTTTAGGCATTCATGCGATTCTGTGTGATGCTTTATAATACGTTAATATTACTTTTGCACACTCGAAATTTTGTATCATGCTTAACCATATCTCAGCAGTATGATTTTTATTTTCATTTATATTTATATTTTTTATTTGGAGATTTCTTTATATCTGAGTAGTTTATGTGGCTAGCGTTTGGTACTGAGGTCTGCCCCAATTATATCTGTAAGTATTTTAGGCAGAAATTTGGTTTCAAACCATCAATCTTTGGTTTACAAGTCTGACGCTTAGAGCGATTCTCCTACGTGACTCAGATATTAACACCATAATTTCTAGCCTATATGGGGCTTGAATACACGTCCAGTCTGTTAGCTGAGATAAGTAACTTTTTTATTAATAGAATCTGTAGAGAAGCATCCCAGTTCCGTACTAATAAAATACCTAGGTCTATATAAAAAAAGTTCTTATACTAATAAACGTTTTACTTTATCACACAGAGAAGAAGCTATGTAGATTTAAGCTCCAGTCCAGACCATCAAAGAGACTAGTTATCTTCATAAATTTATATAGTTTAATTATCACTTAGACATATATATATATATATATATATATATATATATATATATATATATATATATATATATATATATATACACATTATATTCAAATAAATTAAGATAGGGCTATGAAATATTCCCAGCAAAGCATTCCTAACAAAGTAGTTCTAATGTCCATTCCCTGTACACATGTATTGAGTATACCTTCATAAATCAAGTTGACTCTAGTAAACATGTCAGTCATTGGTGCAACAGGTGTAAATAGACCAATCTATTAGACACGTGTTTAATACCGTATATAACCCTCATAATTAACAAGACATTTTTAGAGCACAAAGAACATTGATTTAAAAAGGTAATAAAACCTATATAATTAAATGAACAGTATTTAAGGGATATGTATACTACAACCTTAAAAGTCTGCTTGCTTTTACGAATATTAATCAGTTTTGGAGGCAAATTAAACTGGACAGCAAAGCAAGGGCAAAGTTTGATAAGAAGCACTCATTAAGTCCTATAAAATATTCTGAACTTTGAGAGAAAACAGTCTACTTACACGTTGCACAAAAAAAAGATTTCCATATAAGAAGTAGGGTTTATGTTAGTCACACACATTCTCAGTTCCAGGCATACATAGTTAATATAAGAGCTTATGAAAAATTTAACCATAAATACAAATATATTTTGACTGTGATAGATGTCTTCTCAAAATACGCCTGGGCTAAAAAAGTAAAAATAAAAAGGGAGATGACATACATCATGCCATTAGAGAAATATTTGAAGACAGAAAGCCAGAAAAAAAATACCGTTTGATGAAGGAAAGTAATTTTAGAACATAAATGTCAAGTAATTATTGAAGAAAGAAAATACTTAGCATTTTCCCACTCACACAAAAAAGAATATGTAATGGAAATATTTAATTGAACTCCTAAGACTAGAATGCGGAAGACTTTTACTGAAAATTAAACCATGAAATGGGTAAATATATTACACAACCTTATTGACGGGTACAATAGATTATATCATCTATCTATAGACGTGCTATCAATTAAAGCAAGCAAGGAAGAAGGTAGTTCTAAAGTATGGATTAACTTATTTGGCTATCTTACAACAGATGCTGATGGAACGCCCAAATATAAAATAGGTGACAAAGTCAGGATTGAAAAATATAAGTCTATTTTTGCTAAAGGCTATCTTTATAATTTCACGTAAGAGATTTGTATAATTAGAGAAGTAATTTTAGCATATAAAAAATGTATATAAATTAGAAGACTTAAAGGGAGATCATATTGAAGGAATATTTTATGAGTTATCTCTATACGATAAGTAAATGATGTCTTCAAGACAGAGAACATTTTTTAAAGTAAATAAATGAATGGCAAAAAATATGTGCTGGTATAATGGAAAGGATGTGATGAATCCTTTAATAGTTGACAGCCAGAAGAAAATGCTGTCTCAGCAAAGCAGTCCTGACCTCCAGTAGGCCTGAATTAATTTCCTAAAATTCATCGTAGTTATTCATATGTAAAAAAAAATATATTATATAAATAGAACCAATTACATGTGTGTTATCAAATTTAAGTCTATTGATGAAATAGAAGGTCAATAAATACCAAGTACGCACGGTATAAATATTGTGCAAATATAATGAAATCTCAATGGTATTATAGTAGAGGAAATGACTATTTATTCATAATTTATCTGGAAATGATTCTCATCTAATTATAAAAGCCTTAGTTTAAAAAACGATCCTGATCAAGAAGTATCAATAATACAAAAAAAATTATGAAAAATATGTATCGTTTAGTAAGGATTTTGTAGTTGATAGATTGAAGAAACAAGGCGACAGCTCCCATGAGGTTTTTGTAAAAAAAAAAACAATAAGATTTTGAGACAGTTATGGGTTTATGGGACAATCACATGAGCAGTTTGTTAATAATCTAAAGGATGGTAAATTAATAAAAACAATTTTTAAAAATTATCTGAAGGGCACAGCGAAGACGGTGAAGCCTACTCACATGGCAAAGACAGAAATATGGAGCCTAGATTTTTGAAGATATTTATCTACAGGAATATATAGATTAATTTGAAAGATTTAATGAAACTGAACTACCACCAATTGGTAAATTATGTTTCAAAATGAACCAGATGAGGAATTTTAGTGCAGATGATTACGAATATTTAATAGATGTTGTGAAACATTTAAAATTTAATTCTCTTGGCCATCTTCATGACTAAAACATAAAGATACTTTATTGTTATGTGATATTATGGAAGAATTTAGATCTGTGTGCATGAATAATTACAAATTAGACCCAGCACCGGACTAGCTCAAGAGGCTAGTTTGAAAATAATTAGGGTATAATTTAAATTGCTAACTGATTATGATATGTTTTTAATGACTGAATCTGGAATCAGAGAATGAATAAGATGATAACTAATAGATATGTTATACAAATAATGAGTAATATAACGAAGTTAACAACAACAAAACCTTGAAAAACAGTCCTGACGACCTAAATAATGGAAAATATGATATATCAGGGTCGATATGATATATTATTATTTAAATAGATCAACAATCTGTATGATTCGGCCATGTGCCAACTAATGCTCGTTTAAAACTTTAAGTGTACAGAAGATATAAAATAAATTAAAGAAAAGTTGATGTCTTGAAGTGATGAAATGCATTTTGAGGAATTCTAAAAGTAGATTTAGAAGTACCAACCGATTTACACGACCATTTTTTTTTTTTTTGTTTTACAGATCATCATTTGGAACCAGAAAAACTAATTCCTAGTGAGGATGATTTATCTCCATTACAACAGAAATTGACAGAAGATAAAAAGGGTACAAAACCTCCAGTACCTAAATTATTATTTACGCTAAAACAAAGAAAAATATGTTATTCACTATCATAATTTTAAGTTATATCTTCAGTAAGAAATAAAACTAAACAAGATTCATAGAGCAGTTATATTCGAACAAGAGTAGTGGTTGCAATCATACATATAAGTTAATACATCTTTAAGACCAAAAGTAAGTAATGCCTGAAAGTTTTTTTTGTTAACAAATAATACTGTCTTTGGAAAACAAATGGAAATTTCAAGAACGAGAAATAATGTAACAATATGTACTGATGATAAGAAATATTTTAAACTTCAAAAGGATATTTCAGTTACAAGAAGAATTATAGATGAAGATATGGTATTATTTAGTTAGATGAACAAGAAAATAAAATTAACCAAACCAATTTATGCTGGGTTTACAGTGCTATAAGTAAGTAAGCTGTTGATGTATGACTTTTACTACAACAAACTAAAGAACCAATATGGTCACAAAATGAAATTATTAATCACCGATATGCATTCTCTGTGCATTAGTACTGAAACAGACAACTTCTGCAATGATATGAAACAAAATATACAGTTTTACGACAAAAGCGATTACAAAAAGAACCAACACTCTTCTTTCACATTATGCTAAAGTAATTTTTTAATTTCTTTTTGAATTCATCTGTTTTTAATATTATCATTTGCTCAATATCATTAAAATCCGTTCTTAATCGTTTCACGTTGTCATCTAATCTGTCAATACTTTCGTGTACCACACCAATATTATTTTTAAGTACTTTATCTGTATGTACTTTTCTGTCTATTAGAACTTTTTGTTTTCCAGCATAGTTCATTTTTGAGAGTTACTAAGTCCTGTTCTTTTAAATATTTGATTTTACTGTTTTTATCTGAAATAGATAAATTGTAGGTCATTTTCATGTATTTTAATCATAGTTTCACCCCTATTAACTTTATTCTTTAAGTCCTCTATCTTTTTGTTGACTTCATCAAGATCATTCTCCCTCTGTAATTGTGGAAGACAATTATTGACAGCTGTTACTGTCTTCCAACCTTTTAACACCAGCTTTAAAGTCATTAACTAACTTTGTAATATCTTCATCATCTATTTTTTCATCATTTGATTCTCACTGCAACTGTTAAAGTTGCGATTGTAATGTTTTATAATTTTGTAGAGACTTCTTTATTTCCTCCACATCACACTCTTAGGCTGATTTTTCAGTATTTATCCTTTGTTCAATTGGTTCTAATAATTTCGGAATGTTTGCTACTGGACTACGTTTGATTATGCTTTAACAGTTAATAAAGCGTGTAAAGCAGTTGATATTATTCCTAATCTCCCAGTAAATAAATCTTTGGCAGCTGAAATCTGTTTCTTGTTATCATCTATTTGTTTTTCCATGTTTGGGAGTTTAGTAGTTCTTTTTGTGATATTCTGAACCACAACAGTTACCGTTAATTTATTATTAACTTCTTCTCTCCATGTTTTCATATATTTCAAATTATTGTCTTTCAAAGTCTTGCGTATTTGAGCATCAACACGTTTTTGTATACAACCTTTATCAGCTGCATCAGATTTTATATTGGAACTGCTAAATTTGTAATACCATTGTTGTTGAAGTTATTGTTTAATGATTGACTTAGTGCTTCATCTTTTTCATCTTTCTCTATGAATCTAAAGCTAAAATCACTAGACCTCTTAAATATATTTGTCATTATTTTTTTTTAGAAACCAATGAATCGGGCAAATTAATTTGCTTTAGATGTTCTAAAGATATATGTATGGTAATTGGCATACCATTCAAATTTATTACTTTCGAGTCTTCATTTTAAATTTTTATATCAAATCTGCTTTTAGTACCTATTTGTAACTGATTATATGAACTATTAACATCACATGAGATGAAATCACAATGAAAAACATTTTTAATAGGTTGGGGCTCTAATAGAGCAGAGTAGGAGCTGTTACAGTAATTCTTTGTAATGTTTAGTTGATCAAGGAAAATATACAAGTTTTTAGGCTGTAAAAATCCACAAACTGCATCTGATTCGATAGATGTATTTATAAATCTCACACTATTAAATGCCAGTAATTAAAAGTTGTTGTTTGGTATATATATACTGTGTAATTAGTACTTGAAGTTATTAAAACTTTAGAGTTATGTTTCTCGCATTCAATAGCTATGTTTTCTTCATTGTTGTCATTAGCAGTAATTCCTTTTTGGACTTTTTTAATGTACATTCCAAGATCAAACAAACCATCAAGTATTGATATATTCTTGGTTTCATTCTAATCAGTCATAAAGTAGTACACATTGTCTTTTTATCATCTGAAATATTATAATGATCAACTATAAAATCTATTCTCTGTAATGAAATGAAATGTATAATTTACCATCTCTGTTAACAATGGGATTTGAAAAATATATTTCTTTCTTTGTCTATCTTTCCACAATGATGTAGCTAGGCTTTGCTGTTAGGTAGTAGCAGCCTTCCATTTAAGTAATGAGAATCCTTACTGTTACGTCCTTGCAACCATTTGTTTTATTCCCTAACTATCATATTAAATTCATCATGACCTATTTCATTTTTTCTTATTGCTTTACTAAATATTTCATCAATAGAATTCAACTTGGTTATAGCAGAGGTTACAATCTTATCATGCTTTAAAACCCCATTGTATTATACCAGCTTGTCTTTATAGCTTTTGCAACAAAACCTCATAAAATTGCACCAAACCCTGTAAAAAATTAAGGAATAATAAGTCCTAGGCTACTGGCCGTTACAACTCCTAAACTAGCAGCTGCAACACACATTCCACCAGAAAAACTCGCCATAACAACCTCTACAAAGTTTAAAAACTTGTATGTTCTTTTATACTTTTTTCTTATGCCTTCACATTGTTCTATCTCGTGAACTAAATTTGTCTTAATTTCATTAATTGTGTTGAACCTAAAATTAATTCCATGGTCGTTAGGTAATTTTTCTACCATTTAATTATTTCATTATCTTGTGTGGTAATATCTCTTGCTGTTAGCTAGTCACATGTAAACTGACTCAAAGAAATTGGAATAACCAATTTTTGTACCTCTTCCATACCCATGTTTTTTGGGGAATCTATTTTAAAATTAAACTTCCTCTTGAAAAGCATATTGTAACTTACTGAAAGAGTTGAGTTTAATGCTGCATGGTAAATAGTGTTATTTATGTTGCTCAATTCACTTGCCATTTATTAATATAATTTTTATAAAATGAACTCATGACTCCACTATTAACTATTCTAATTAACTAGCTAGTTAATCTGTTAATCTACAGCATTTCTGGAAATGGATTTATCTTATTTGACTCTTTGGAACATATGTTAGTAGACTTCTCCAACATTAATTCTTTTTAGGTGTTTAATTTTTTTGAATATATAACACACACTCCTATGGCAACAACTACACCAGCTGTCAAGCAATAAATGTTGTAGCCTATTTTAACACCTTATAAGTCATGCTTGCATGGCTCTCTACCTTCAGTTCTCCCAGTAGCCATAATATTTATTAATCATTCTGCTGTGGCTTTTTTAAAAAAATTCTTGTGAACGTTTTCCAAGTTCTTTTCCAAGTTCAATTTTACGAGGATCTTTTATCCTTTGCGAAGTTACTTTCTCTGGCAATAGAAGCACCTATAAATATTATCTAGCTTTACTTTCACCACCTTCCATTTATTTTGCAACGAAATTAAAGTTTTCTGAAACAGTTATTCAAGTTACCTTCAACTTATTTTCAAGTTACTTTTAACTTTTAAATATCTTAACTAGTATCTATAGTACTGCCTTTTTCTAATGTAATTACATCCTGGTTGTCTAAAGTTTGTTCACTTTCCTTTTTAAAATTAATATGTTTAAAAGTTATCAGGCTAGCACTTAAAGCACTTAAAGCTGAAATTGGTAATCCAAACCTAAAAGATAAAAACCCACTAAAGTATCTAATTCCGTTTGTTGTTAAAAAGTCTTGTTTCAACTCTTTCTGTAATTTGTTTATCTTATCAACTGGAAGAAATTTGTTCATCAAAGATGTTATTCCAAGTATTGTTGCATCTGACAATGCCTTTGGTATTTTAGCTGCTCTAGTATTTAAAAAAAAATTCATATGCTTTCTTGATTTGTTTTGAAATCATTTTATCAAACTCCTTATTTGTTGAGTGTTTACCAGTTATTTCCTTATATGTTTCATTTATTATACTTATTTTTAATTCATGCTTGTAGCTATTATTAATCCATCTTCATATTTAGTCCTGACATCAACATCTTGTTTAGATTCTAAAAAGCCTAATTCTTTTTTCAAATTAATTTTGATTCATTTAAATAGTGTAAAATGGTGGAAGGTGGTTATGGTTACATGACTGAAGATCATCCTAAAGAAATGATCCTCCTCCAATACCTACTCCTCATCTTTAACCACCAGGTGGACTGCCTAAACCATGTACACCAACAGTTAAACAATTATTTATTGATGAATTCAAAGATAGCAAAGGTTCCCTTTAAGCTGAGTGAAGTCGAATATAAACTGAATAAACCTCATTTTAAAATTATAAATAAAATGATGTTTACAAAGAAATTGGTAATCCTGATATTGAACTTTCTCTGATTGGTAATCACCCCCCCCCCCAAATGTTATCATTTAACACTGTATCTAGTAAAACAGGTGGAAGTACATTTTGTTTTAATCATTAGGTTGTAAAAAAAAAAGGAAAAATAAGGAATAAGACAGAAGATAAAATCAAACCAATATAAAAGACTACATATAATGATAACAGAATCAGGCAACAGATAACAGATAGTGTTGCTGAAACAGATTTGTTAGAATTTTTAAATGATATAGAAGAAATACACAAGAATTTATTCCTATTTTAAATTAATCTGATGACTTTTGTAAATTATTATTATAACCTACTACCAACTGCATATTCTACCTTAACTTTTAAATCTGAAACATTGTTGAAATCTTTTTGTGACATTTTCATCTGAATCATAACCTTGCTGACCTAAAATAAAATATTCAAATAACTTTTTTATTGTGTCATAAACAGTAGCAAGAGACTGTAATACTTGTTCCAGTTTGTACTTGAGCACCTAAAACTGATAATCTAATACTCTGATTTGGACGTGATATTCCTTCATTTGTTGTTGCTATCATAAATAATAAAATAAGTCCATCCTCTTTCATCTTAATGTTCTGTAGAGTGTATAATACTTGTAATTGTATTGTATATAATATCTCTATCCCACCATTTGTCTAGTTCATATCTTTCATTTCTTCTCATATCAGCAGCAGTCATTTCCATTCCTATTTTATAACTGATTATTGTACCCCATTGTTATAACAACTATTTTAATGATCAGTTGGGACTCTGGCCCTGTTGTTATAACAACTATTCTGATGATTGCTGGCCTTGGGTTTTTGCTGTTTTAACTAATTTGATGACCACTGGTCTAGTCTGCCCAGCTTTTTTGTTATTAAAATTATTCTGAAGGCCAGTGTCCCAGTTTTTGTTGTTATAGCAACTATTTTGAGGAATGATAGCCTTGGGCAAAGGTCAAAGTTTAAGTGGCCCAGAACATGCCAATGGTTAAGTGGTCTTGGAGTCCTAAAATCCTGATGGCCAGTGGCCCAGCTTTTTTGTTATAGCAATGGCCTAGGCTTTTTTGTGGTTATAACTATTTTGAAAGCCAGTAGCCTAAGGTTTTCCATCAAAATCTGGAGGACAGGAAGAAGGTGGCCTAGGGTTCTTCATTTTTAAAAAAATGGTCGCTGGTCATGATAGTTAAAAACTACTAGCCTGTTAAATGGTTTTATTAATGGGCAGGTTTTCATGAAGTTTATACCAAGCACTAGAAATTTAGAACCATTTGTCCTCATTTGGTGTCCTCCATCTTACAAGAAGAGTCATAAGCATAAATGTTTTAGAAACATGAAAAAGCCACAAAATATATCAAAACAATGATAAAATGATGGTTAAAGATTTTGATGATTTTTTAAAAAAAAGTCTAGATGGGACAAAAGATTAGAGGGAGATGTGAAATGAATCAGGCTTTATTGCAACAGTAATGTTACTGAAAAATATGAATTTCCATATGCTACCAGAGTTGAATACAAAAAATACCATAATTCACGTAATTATTTGTACCCTTTAATTTTTCGTACACAGGTCATCCATACAAGTCATAATTATTTTTTGTATTAAACTGTTTCATACAAATGAAGTCTAAAATCTAAGGATGGATGCATTTGAGAATTAAAGTATACATATGAATACTGTAACAAAAATGACAAAAACAAAACAGATCTGTACTGAAAATTTGTTCTATGCATCACTTAGTTTTTCCTGACATTTTTATGTATATTCATTTTGAAGATTTTCTCTTCAATACCAGTGTGTAATAAAAGGTACTGGTTGTTTTCAATAAAATGTACATTAAACTGAAATTACAACAGTAATTTTGGTTGCTATGTACATCTAAATCATTAGATATAGATCTTTGTAATCATATTAAAATAATACACACCCGTGTCCTTCATAGAGAGTAAGATTTGAAAGAAGTGTTGACAAAAATTTACAGCAATTCAAGTCTTCTGGATTGCAAATCTTTATACAAATCATAATGAAATAATCTCCATTCAGACAATTTTCAAACAACATATTGTAATACATCTGCGGGTCTAAAGCTTTAATATGATGGGTTGTGAGGGTGGTTTTTCCATTTCGTAAATTAATTATGTTGTTAACTTTAATGTTTATATACAGCTGAAAGAATTAAATTTGCACCATGTGAAGTGATTGGAAACATAGAAATCTTGACTTAACCTGATATATGGACTTGTTCATGTTATGTGTCCATTGTGATTTGATAGAAACCATACTTTCATCAAGTTCAATCCTGCACAGCATTAAATCCTCACAGAATCTTCAGAATCTTATTTCATATGAATTTTTCATACTCATAAATATGTTTATCACACTTAATTTCCCTTCCAAATCAGTATTTGAATAGCTTGATGAATTCCTCATAACCTAAACATATGCCTGCAGCCCTGATGACCAACACTCTGATGACATGACCAGTTACACGCACAAAATTTGTCTAATTTCACATTTGTGTTAATGCTGACCTTCTTTTATGAGTATGTTTAGAAATTTTAATATTGTATTCTTCATTTTGTTGCTAGTTAATATATTTTCAATGTTGTAAGCATTCACTGGTACTTATTTACTCTTCAACTCATAACTAGTGACCTTGGTTATGACTTAAAAGGTTTTAATGTTTGATGGACAAGAGATAATACAAAATGTTTATTTATCTGCTTCTGTTTCATTGTAAACAGACAAGTAATGGTAATTACATTTTATGAAAACCCCCAGTTTGTGTCACTGGTTGTAGAGTATCTGTTTGCCATGGCCCAATCTGTTTGGCATGCAGGAAAAGCAATGATTGGTCAGAATTACATCACAGGACTTTTTTCCAAAGAGTATAAATAGGAGCGAAATTTGAAGGTTGACAGATAGCTGTCAACAATCGTAGCATCCATAGTGACATATCTCCACCAAAAATTTTACTCTGTCTTGAGGTAGTTATAACCATAAATTTACTAAATCACATTACCAAGAAGCCAATAGTTATAAAAATAAGTCAAATCAAGGAATTTTAATTATTTCTTTATTATCTATAAAGAAACTGACATATTATCTTTAGTACAATAATATGAATCAATTCAATTAAATCAAATTCAATTCACTGCTTCTGATCCCAGTGTAATGCAAAAGTAATATTGGGCCATACAAAATGTAGGCAGCTCTCTCCCAGCACACTAAGTGTTTAAGGTTTGCTTTAAAAATACTATAGGCCATCCACTTCTTGTTGAATTGTTAGCTTCAGGTTATGAAGACCAGCATTTCATAGTCTCTGTATATATTACATATAATTACATATTCATGTTTTAGTTTTGTTTTCTTTGTATTATTAAATATTTTATGGTATTTACATACGATCAAAACTATAAAGGTATTGAACTGAAGTACTTTTGAAGTTATTATTACAATTATATAAGTTGGCACATACCGACCCCATCTGTCACAATATTGTTCTAGTGCATGATGCTTTAATCCAATTATGTCTGATGCATGTGAATTTAATATTTACAATCATGTAGATATACTTTGGAATCCTCCTCAGTGTTGAGGCTTTTTTTTTTTTTTTTGCACAATCTCTTCCTCAGAATAATAATTATTTGTTTGCACATTTGTTTTTGTACTTTGAAAAAAATATAAATTTTTTTGTGTACAAAAAATAACATGAAATACAGTAGCTTGCTGCTGCTAGAAGTCTGGGTTGACACTGGATATTCTGTTTTACAATGTGTAGAGTTTTCACCTCATTCAGACCACCAAACAGTTTTAAGAAACTACACAGAAAAGTTTAGAACAGAGGATAAATAATCTTGATGAATGTAATTAAATTTTTTTATTAAGGCTGACCCAATATTCATATTTTAACATTTATGACACAAATTATTCAAAAACCCTTCATACAATTCATTTATCACCAAAAATTCAAATTTGAACAATTTGGAAAAAGGAAGAATCCTTTTTGTCTTAAGCTAAGAGCTGACATTATTTTGTGGAACACTGGCCATGATTTCATCTGTTTCTGTATAACTGGTCCCATGGACTTCCATGTACATCTTAATCAGCATTTCAGGGAGCAAAACTCTCAGCAAGTAGTCAAGATACTGAAAAGTACAGAAACTCTGCAATCAAAGACAAGTTCGCCAACAAAGGGGAGATCACCATAAAATTCATTCCTCAAATATCACTAAAAATTAACTAGCTAAGGGGAGATAATTTTAAACATGTACTAAATAAGGCAAAATTATCTTACATTTTATGTATCAAACTTTTGCAGTTAATATGTGGCAAACACTGAAGACCACAATGGCATTAATTGTGACAATGATAAACCATGCAATAATTAAATGATCTGTGCAAGAAAAGAATTAAATCTCCTAAACATGCACAAAGAGACTACCATAATCACGATAAGTCTTGGGACACGAAAAAATAATAAATTTTTTTTCGTGTCCCAAGACTTGTATGCATGTAAAATATATAAAATTTTCGGTGTCCCAAAACTTGTAGACACAAAAAAATATCAAGACAAAATTGGGAAGATCACCATACGTCACACAGCAGTGACCAGCTCATTCAATTACCACGTCATTCATCAACAAACTGTTATAAACCACTATGATTGTTTTATGTTTTTATTTTGCATGTGCATATTTTCCGATTTCTCCAACATGATTTAAAATAAAGGTAAATAAAGACTTCATAATTCATGGGCCACTTACATTTAATGGAAGACCTGTACTATAGTGAACAGTTCTTACACAGTGCAAATCGTACTTGGCGTCACTTATATCCTTGTTTATTCAAAAAAATATTCGATGTAGATGTTTTATTCATCATTTTTATCAAATCGCATTCTTCCAGATTACATTTCAGCTACACGTTCATTGCTGTTTCATTTATTTGGATTCACGCGCTCAACAGTTACTGTTTTTCAGTGGTATAAGTGATCCTACAAAGTGATGAAATGTATATGAAAAGGCACGCATGTTTAATTATATAAAGCACACAACCAGCATAAATTCAAATAACTGTCATATAATCACGAAAGAATGATCGTAATATATGTTAAAATTCTGAATATAGATCGATTAAGAGCATCATTGATCCATTTTAGTTTTGTGTTTCGGCTTCACAAAATGATAATTTTCCACGCATTATTCATTCCACTTTTGATTTTGGCAAGCTGGTTGTTTTGGCGTCTCCCTTGTTTATAATTGGCGAATTTGTCTTTTTTTTCCCGACACCAATCCAGGCCAGTTAATTGTTAAAACCCTGAAATTGGCTTGGATAAAGAGGAATTTTGTCTAGCGGCAATGCAGGTACTTTGATGTGTGATTGGCTTCTACTGCATAATATTAGCATGATTACCGTAGCTGAGTAAACAGGAACTTATTTAAGGTCGCTTACATCAAAGCAAACTACCACAGAGTTTTTATTTTAAAAGCATTATTTCTTAAACTTCTTTATCATATTTTTAAGGTATTATTTAAGTTTAGTGCAGTGGTGCCTATGATTCGAATCCAATGTATGTACTTCATTCATCACAAGTAAAATCTTCAATGTACACGTGGTGACGCCATGATGTAAACATGCGTACAATAAATGCTATTATAGAGTTGAAATAAACACTATTTTCGTTGTTCTCATCCTGGTATCACATTGTAATGAATTAGGTATTCCCATTTTCAGGGAAAAAAACTCCCCAATAATTACAGGTGACTTTCGACAAGTTTAATGCAATAATGCATAAACTGACAATAGTAAACTAGAGCACAATAGGGAAAAGTTATTGTTGAATGGGTATAACGTACCGCTAATACTCAATTCTTGTCATCGTCTGATTAAATTATACATATTTTAATTTGATAGAAATAATAACAAAACAGAGAAAAATTCAATATATTTATTGACTCTTCAAACAAATTATAATAATTTATAATATTTCCATGTAATAATTGACAATGAGAGTCCCTTAACAACCACGAAGTCCTGTTTATTTTACATGAGGTTATGATCGATAAAATACGCTGATCAATCAGTAGAGAGAAAAAAAAATGTTTCAGGTGTCTCAAGACTTATAGTACATGAAAAAATTGCTTTAATTTCGTGTCCCAACTTGTATAGGTCATAAAAAAATTACTTTTGAAAATAAATAAGGGTGTCCCAAGACTTATAGTGTCCCAAGACTTACTGTGATTACAGTATATGATCTTCAACTAATATACCCTAAATATTCAGTTTTACTGGAAAGACACACTTGAAAATTAGAAATGCACATGGCCTTACTTACTGGAATTATGTAACTTACGAATTATATATTTTGGGTTCTAGAATAACAAGAGTTTTAAACAGAAACTGTCCCATAATGCTTGAGCCATATTTGTCATCAACCATAGCTTCATATTCCAATGTGACAAATTTATAATTGTTGGTATACTCTTTAAATGAAAGGTGGCATGTATGTTATCCTGATTGTCCATGTCTGTGTGTGTGTGTGTGTGTGTGTAAGTTCATAAAATAGTTCTTCTACACCATACACAGAGATTTCAAAGCTTTTGATATGGTTGTTGATGTAAACCTCACTATTAGTGTTTAAATCCATACCACATGAGGCTGGGGAGTGATCCTGGTGAGATGGAATAGGAGAAGGGATAAATATATAAGAAAAACATTGGGATGTTGCTTCAATGAAAATTCTAAACTTCAGTTTGCATAGATAATTACTGTATATACGCACTTATAAGTCGAATTCAACTGCAAACAACATAGACCCTGATCAGCTGTCACATAAGGCTCTATGTTGTTTGTTGATTACTCGTAACAAACTGCATAGAATCAGAACTTCTGGCGCATTATGGGACGGCAGATCTGGGTCTGTGCAGTTTGCAGTTAGATTCAACTTATAAGCGAGTATAAATGGTACCAAACCTAAGTATGGCAATTATCAAGACCAAAACATTTTCGATCTCTTTGTTATGATATGATGGTGGGTTCCTCTATATTCAATACAGGATTTTTAACTGCATGTGAAATGCTGAATAAAAAAATATGCATAATCAAAATCTCAAAAGCAAGTCTGATGTAGATTAAATTTTATTTACAATATTACAAACAGGTTTTATTACCTTGTGGTGTTTTTTGCAAAATATGGACATCAAACTTTCCATGACAATGTCATGCTGCTCCTCAGTAAACAAGCCTAAATGGATCCGATAATTTAAATCACCTGTGAAGAAATACAATGATTAAGTAAAATTGTATTCATCCTGAACTTAATTTTATTTTGATGCATGTGTATAGTTGTAGGATGATTTAATTTATTCAGAAGCTTGGTGGTTGGTATTTAACATAATAAAAAACTAGAAATGGAGACCATTGCAAATGTCCACACCTTTTTTAAAAAACATTTTGACGCCATATTTTCTCTGGGTCTGCATCTAGGATCTAAAATTGTCATTATCATCTGCACAGCCCCATGAAAAAACACATCATAGGTAAGAAAAATGTGTGACCAGACCTGCACTTGAATCAAGGACAATTCAAACTCTAGCAAGGTACTTTAACATTTGAACTATCCAAGCCCATATCCCTAGTCAGCTTCTACAACACTTTCTCTCTGCTTTTACAGACATGCCCCTTTTTATCCAATAATCCACCATGGAGAACCATGTGATGTGCAGACATACGTACAGACACACTGGTAGTCACAGACTTGCAGACATGACCTATCAAAATATTTCCCCAAAAAACTCAGATAAAAAAGATGCTAATCATACTGGGAAATCTGTTCACAAATGACACATCAGTGACAACACAATTTTGTCCCTTATGGTCAGGTGTCCTTGATTTAGATCCTATAAATTAAAGTTAGATTAAGAAAGTAAATTTATCACTAAATTATGTTTCCCAGAGAATACTTACTTGATAACATTAATGTTAGGAAATTATTTCTGCTACTTCTTGAGTCCAGCCCTCCCGTAAAGACATATATTTCATCTTTCCTGTCTATATATCATATAGACAAAGGGAAGGAACCCTTTATCCATTTCCTTCCCTTACCACCACAATGTGGCTACCAATCAAGTGGTTGTTTTCCAGTTTAAGCTGAGCGATATATCAATGAGGATGCTCACATTTGTGGGGAGGTGTGGGAGGGTTTAATGGTAATGTGATCAGGTAAGTATTCTTGGAGAAACATAATTTACTAAAAAATTTACTTTCTAAGTCGAATACATTCCCCGATCATATAAAAATTTGGAGAATAGGAAATAGGAGAAGGAAATGCATGAGCATCCAAGCACCAACATGGGAACCCTTAGAGGGAAGAAAGGCTGGATTCCCTATATTAAGAATAAACCATTCTCTTAACATGAGAACAGCACAACCGACAGTCAAGTAACTTGTGAGACGGTCATGTAGCCCATGACAACAATAAACAGATAAGAAGAAAATAACTACTTTTCCTTACCAAGAAAAAATCCAGGCTAATCCTGCAAAAGCACTAAACCCATGCTTGTGAGGAGGTTGTGTTGAATTCAACTAGGTCTGGTGGTCATCTGGAGCATAGCCATTTGACCCACCAGATTCAATTCTCATCTTTATGTTTCTAGATCTCTGAAATAGAAACTCAAAAAGGTTGATTGTGTGTGAGCCAACAGCTTCTATGATATCTCAGATCAAAATGTTGCATTTAAACTTGATGCTCACAGAGATCGCACTAATCTCAAGAGCTGAAATTTTCATGAGGCGTATCTAGTCATCAAAAACCTCAGTATGGCGAGCAAATTACCCACTTTAGCCATGATGCCAGGGCTTGAGGGGTTATATCCTCTTTCCGAGCCTCCGCTGTAAGAAAGATATACTCAGGGCCCCACGACTCTTCTCTGTATGTTTCAAGTTGTGCTTGAAAGCATGGACAGTGTCATGCTTCACCGCTTTTCTTGACCTATCAACCAAGGAGACGGTGTGGATGATCACTTTTTGGTTGCTTGCTGATGCCAAGCAATTCTTAGCTATGAAGCCCAGTTGCGTCATTAGGACCATGGAACCATCCAATCTGAACTGGAGATAGTCTGGGTCCATTGAAAGGGCATGCAACTCACTCACCTTGTATGCTAAAGCTAGGACCATCATAAAACATGTTTTATATGATAGTAGCTTCAGTGAGGTTCTGGCTAAAGGCTTGAACTTATCTGAGTTGGGCCATGTCAAACCCACAAAAGATTCCACTTACGAAATAAGGTGAGTCATCTGGGCCTATTCATGTAAATATTGGCTAGTAAGTCCAACAGATGTAGCCTATACCCCCCATGATGGCAGAATGTGTCAGAAATCATGGAGCAGTAGCCTCTGATAATAATAGGAGCTAACTTTTCTCCTTAAAAAGCCAGAGAAAGAAATTAGCCAGTTGAGGGTTTGAGGCACTCAAAGGGAGGGTGCTGTTGTTTGTGCACCAGTCCTCAAAAAACCCACCACTTTCCTTCATAAGCCTTGAAAGTAGGGGGGTATTCTTGCTCATGAAAATCTCTCCACAACTGCAAGTTTAAATGTCTTTCAATACAAGGCTCTCCTGACAAGAGCCTGGCGTGAAGGAGAAGCCTGTATAGGCAGAGATTAAACACCTGCAACCAGGGCTGTTTCAGCAGGTTGGGGTCTGCTGGGATCTTCTTGGGAACGTCTATCACTAGATCAAGCAGACCATTTACCCAGAATTTGTCCCACCTGAGAGGGGCTACCAGAATCACTTTGCAGTTCTTTCCCCTCATTTTTTTTTATTATCCTCAGCACCAGAACAGTAGGGGGGAGGCATAGCCTCAAACCCTATCTGAAAGAGCATCCGTGGCTCAGGCTGTATCATTTTACACCCCCAAAGTGTGCAAATCTGCTAAATTATTGATGAATGAATGGGCTGCTCTGTTTGGAGAGTCTGGCCCCTTCTTGATAATGAGTTGGCTAGGCCACTGAGCCTGCTGGAAATGATCTGATCGGGACTGTGAACTTTAGCTGTAAACACCAGCATAGGAAGACCCAGACCAGAATGCACAGGTCGGGTGATTTTTTGTCCCCCAATGTTTGAGGAGGTAGGACACCACCAACAAGTTGTCCAACATGATAAGAATTACTTTCCTGCAAAGTTGATCCTTCCATAAAAGAAATGCGCCTCACTATAGCTTTAATTTCCAAAGACTGATATGGAGTGATTTCTCCCGATTCCACTTGACGCTGACCATAGTGAAGCTGGGCAACAGGTGAGCCCCAAACCAACCAAGCAGTAATCTCCAGTTGGGACCTCTCCAGTCTATTTCCTTACTGTAAGTCACATATTGTCTTGCCACTGATGCAGGAATTGTTTTATCTTGGTTGGGATTGTAACACATTGATCAAGATGACCAGTAACAGGGTGCCACTGGACCATTTGCAAAGTGTGCATGAAAAAGGCGGCTGAGAGGAAACAAATCTGCTGCGAGCAAGCCAAGAAGTTGCAAAATTTCTCTTGCTGAAATCCACTCCATGCTGGAAATTGACTCTGTGAGCTCAATAATCCATGCCTTGTGCATAAGAGAGAGCCAAATGAGATTGAGATTTGTTGGTCAAAAAATCCATACCAAGATGGACAAAATGCTGGAATGAGGGTGAGATCTGATTTCACCCAATTCACTAGAAAACCCAGCTGAGAGAGAGAATGGAAAGGAGGTTGTTCCTGCTCTTCACCAAAGAACTTACCATATGTTTTTGATGGATGTAGTCTAAATATGCTGCCATTGCTATTGATGAGGTCAGTCTGAAGAGAGTGTGTAAGGACTGATGTTGAGGCCAAATGGGAGTGCACAGAATTTTATAATTGTTCTTTGGAAGCCAAACCGAAAGAACTTGCATGAAACCTGGTGAATAGGGATGTAAATAAAATGAATTGTTTAGATCTAGACAGGTCACAGATTTGTCCCTCTATACAGAAAGCCAGACTAACCATGCCATTTCCGTTTGAACCATGGCACAGCTATGTACTTGTTGAACTGGCTTAAGTCTATGACCATCCCGAGATTTCTGTTGGTTTTGGGCACCAGAAAAAGCCTGGAATAAAACCCTGGAGGACTCAGCTTGTGAACTCTCCCCACTGCCTGCTTGTAGATTAATGAACAGATCTCTTTCTGCCTTGTCTAGATCAGACAGCATGTCCATCATTGAAGGGGAAGGCAAAAATGAGAGGGGGCTGAATAAACAAAATCTGAAGCCCCTATGAAACAACTTGCATCACCTATTTGTGTTGCAGAAAAAGGTCAATCCAAGACTGCTGAAAATTAAGGAATCTGGTGCCTACAGGCAGGTTGTCCAGGAGCGACTGTATGGCAAGTCAGCAATGACTTGCGAGGCTTGGGGATGGAAAAACCTTGCTTCCTATCCCCTTTATTAAACTGCCACCAGAAGTGAGGGGCCTTTTGCCACATGAAATTAGACTCCCTTTTACCAATGATAAACTCTCCACTGTGGCTGAGACTGATTCCGCCTGAATGCCAGTGCAGGCAGCACTGTAAGCTGACGAGGCAGTTCTTGTGCTGCCTGCTTATGTAAATCCTGAATTCTAACGCTAAACAGCTATGGCATACTGAAGGGCATAGAATAGAAAGCCAAGGCATGATGCAGCTTCAGTGAAAACGAGCAGAGACAGGTGTCTTGTCTCACTAGATCCATATTTGCAGAAGCCGTCAGGGTATTAGCCATCGAATGGTGCATGACCCAGTTAATTAACTTGGCAATACAGGCTGTGGACACACATGCACGATCAATGCCTGATTTTTCAGCAAGAGAAAATTTGCTAGCAATGCCAGATCAAGCATTGAAGAAGTTGCCACCATATTATGCACTAACTTGTAGGTGGTATGGAAAACAATACTATCCACATTATAAAATAGCAGATTTGCAATATTAACCACTGCAATGTTTTTGTCCAAGGTCAGTAACTTGGTACTATACGTGTCCAAGTGTGTGCAATACCAGAATTACGAGAACGATGATGGTAGCTGACTTTCCGGGAAAAAAATACTTTTGAGTTTCCTGGATTCCAGATCTTAACAGACAGATGATTGGAGACATCTGTGATATTCGCCAACTGTGGCAGTAGCTAGAAGAAGAGATGTTCATCCTTATCTTTCAAGTCTACTGAAGCCTTAATGTTATAGGCTTGGTTCGTAGATAACAGCAGGGGACACTCAGAGATTGGCACTGGCACAGCCACTTTAAGGTGAAATCTACATGGTGGGGTTAGATTATGCTAATTGATTGAGGTTGTCCATGCATTCACTGTGGGGGTCATCCTCCAAGGCATTGTTTCCATATGTATGCAGAACATTTGGGGTAGCATGGATGAGGTGGCATGGTGTCCACTCAACAGATACACTTTGAAGAACTGCCCTGCCATTTGAATTAGTTGTGGGGCAAGCAACTAGCTTGTTTTGCCTATATGGATGGATGGAAAGTATGCTGGATGGGCAGCTGGATGATCAGTTCAGCGACCAGCTGGATGCTTGTGGTGAAATGGACAGACTAACTCAATGGATCTCCATATGACTCTGCATACTATGGAACGGCCAGCCAGTATGCAGCATGGATTGTTGATGTGAAGGTATCTACCCAATGGATATGTCGCTGGCTGAATTGGCGACTGGGCAATCAAGATGGCATGTCTTGCCTGTACAGCTGGCCAGAAGTATGCTTGCTGGTCAGTTCAGGGGCCAGCTGGATGGTCAGCTTGAAAACTGCCTGTATGGAATGAGAGGCAATGGATCCCCATATGACTCCACATACCAAAGAATGACTGGCTGTTATACAGCATATGACTCACTGATGTGATGGACCTCTGGTCACTAGTTAGAAGGAATGATTGGCTGGCTGGATGAACTGGCTGGTTGAGAGCCAGAGCGGTGGTGAGTGGCATGGAAAGATGGAATTATGGATCAACATCGTTCAAAAAATATCTCATGTGCCAGAACTTACAGGCCTGAAGGGCACACTTGGGCATGAGGGGGACTTGTGCCATTTGGGCTGCTGAAATATGGAATCACACTCTCCCACTGTCTTCAAGCTACTATTGTTGATTTGCGACAGACATAAGGAACAAAATTTCGACCAAGCCAGAAATTGCAACATTGCTTCTTTGCTCTTCAAGCTTTTCAACAAAAACAATGGACCAAATTCCTTCTGACCACATCACACATTCACTGCAGGTAGAAGACGATGAACACTTTGTGCAAGAAAGACACACGTATCATGTCTGTCCTCACTGGCTTTAAATTTCTTGCACTTGGCACATTAAGTAGTCATTGTTCAACTGAAATGACAAGAACAAAAAAAAAAAAAGGAAAATAATAACTCAAAAGTGTTCACATATGTTACTTGTTACTTAAACAAGTGAAAAATGCTGGCAGTGTAAGTGAATAAATAACCAACAACAAGCACCAATGATATAGTGCTGGAGTACAAAGTCAGAACAGCAAAGTATAAAATTGGGAAAAAATTCAAACACATACTGATCCAAAATCAAAAACTAATGACTGCAACATGTAGCAAATACATTAATATACAAAACTATACTGGCATTTTAGATGGATGGCTTGAAATAATGAAGATATCCTTGGATTTGAAAGGCCAAGTTATATAATATTGACTGTATCAAGCAAAAGCTGTAAATGGTAAAAATTTGGTTGATGGGTAGTCACCTAGAGGTGGTAAGGGGAGGTAATGGATACAATTTTCTTCCCTTTTTCTACATGGAATATAGATGGGAAAACAAGATTTTGTCATTCTGGGAGGCCTGGATTTGAGAGGTAGTGGAGTTTATTTCCAAAGATTAATGTAATATGGGAATGTATTCAATGGAGAAAGAGGGTTCACAAATATTGCCCTTTATTAGCATGCGTTATATATATACATGGAGGTGTCCAACAAAAATGGTTTTACTTATCTAGTTCATACCTGTGACAGAACCAGGATTTCAAACCAGTAGATTTAAAAATTTTGATCAGTAGATTGGCTTCCAAAAAGGTAGATTTTTTATCGGCATAAATTTTACGTGTTTTAAGGGGATTGAAAACAAAACAAGTTCATTTTGTCACATAATATGTATTCTCTTCATATTATAATAAAACACAAATTTTGAACATGATTCAGATTCAGAATCTGATGGAAAATGTTACAATAATAGTTAGTTAATATGAGCCAGTATAATGTTAATTAAATAAAAAAGGAAGAGTTGTACATCTCACAGTTCACTTCAAAGATTTTTTAATAAAATCCACAGGCAATTTTAGTTTCCTTCACAAGATCACTGTCTGGTGACCACTGGTGACATTCACTGTGATTGTTAACCTTCACACTTAGCAGGCTCTCAATAGTTTTCTGGTCCAGACTTCCCCTTGAATCACTCTGGATTTTTCGAAGAATGGAGATGTCTTTGTCTCTGAAAGTAAAATATCATAATCATTGTAATTTTTCACACCCTCATAGTGCACAACATATTCCTCAGAAACTTAGTTCTTTGCTCTCCATGTTTTGCAATGATGTAAGTTAACAAATGTAGTGAAATATTAAAAATAATAATACATTTTTGCAAATAATTATACTGAATTATTGCTTCTGAAACATATTTCATCTGTGTAAAATCTGAATGGCTGTGACATATTAAATTATTTTCTTTAAATATAAAAATATTTTAAAAAATGAAAATTTAAAAAAGTTACATAAAAATCTGGTTGAGGGATCTGAAGATCATTTCACTTGTGCCTATGTTGCATGTTGGAATACCAAGGAATCTGGTTGAAATACGCTGAACTGTTTGATCATACACACGGACTAGAACATTCAACATTTTATCATCCTCTTGATCATTTGATTCATCAATCATGATACTGAATTTCTGACTCCTACACATATACAAGCTGCCCTTAAATATTCATCTTAAACCATCGTGAACAATACAAGAACAATTAAAAGACATCAAATCAAAATACTTACTCAAGTGTTTCTGCCAAGATCATTTTTGGTCGGTCTCTCCATTTTATCTTCCTTCCACGACAGATCGGCCAAGTTTTAATCAAAGACTCATGGTCATCATGGATTACCTTTGATCCTTTTATTACTTATAACACCTCAAACAACATCCCGCATTTGGCCCTAAACTCTCCAAATTACAACAATAAGGTAATCAATTAGCCGCTTCTTGTGAACACATGCTAACAATTGTAATCCGACTACTCAACCACGCATTGTCGCACCTGTCATATCATGGAACATTTCCGGTTCCCAGTAGACAGGTTCTGGCTGGTTTATCTAATGTGTTGATAGAACGCGTAAAAAAGCGTTTTTTTTTTATAAAAAAAAAAATTTCCTTGAAATTTTCAAAACCAGTAGATTTCGATTATTAAATGGTATGTGCGGTAAACGGTCTTTAAAATGTTATTTTTGGCCTACCGCCGGTAGAATCACAGGTATGCTAGTTTGACATTTTAAATAATGTACAAATCACTTAACTTTTTGTTATAACAAAGTACACCGCTCCCTCGATAACTCGCGCACAACGGGGTCCAAAAACATAGACCGCACTATAAGCGAGGGCGTGAGTTACTGAGGGACCTAAAAAAAATTAAGAAAGGGATGCCATCCCCGCTGGACATCGAGAAAACCGGGGTGGGGGTGGGTAACGGGGCTGTTTAATGGCGGAATACTCGTTTTATAATTACATTGGGAATAATTGTCAATAAAGAGCTTTTTCTAATGTAGTGGTTTGCTTTTCTGTATAAATTACCTTTATTTTCAAGATAACGAACCTCTGAAAGATCATTAACAACATTAGTCCAAGCGGTTTGAACAACACGTGTATGCGATACATTGTGTATTACATCACTGCTTTTTGTTGTTGTTGATTCACAACTAAACAAGATTCCTTTTTTCAAAAACTATTGACATTTATTTCGTGAAACAACCGTCAACATCGAACCTCGTTTTATTTATTGTTCCATTAGTAAAATATGGATGCCGTGATTTCATATCAAGTAACAGTGAAACTTCGTCTCATCCTTGAGGAAATCCCTGAGTAGCATGTTAGAAAGTTCAATACAAACTCTGGTACTCATTGCTCCGTAATGAACCGCATCTGTAAAACAAAGCTTTTATTCTCCAAGTACTCATTTGGCTTGGTTGCCTTACTATCTTTGATTACATTTCTGAATGAGTAGGCTAATTTAAGGTAGTTTAATTATATTACTTACATAATTATATTTATAACAGTGTTCGATTGATCAATTGAAATGAGTTGACCTGACACATGGCCGTGACCGCTAGCTCTTACGCAGGCAGGATTTGCACGCCTTTGAACTTTTCTGTTATTCCACCCCCTTTTTTGTTTGATTTGATACAAAAGACGTAATTAACGTGATAATGCAAAGCAGGTCTGCCATTAATTGAGTGTAACAACACAACATATACTTCCCCAAGTCGGAGATAAAAACAAAAAAAGGTCGGCACATAATTAGATTCTAACGAAAAGGCTCGCGGCGATAGCTGGGTTGGTTGAATTTTAATTTTCACGTTTGAATACAAGAGGGCTTATTGCATTTATGATGATTACACTGAAACCGAATTAAAAGATAGAACTATACCACATATTTCACTTGACAAAACTTATTTAATTGGTATTTATTTTTTAAAGTGTTGCCACCAGTAGGCTTTAGTGACATTTTCATTGATCGAAATTTCGTCGAATATTGTTATTTATAGTGTATTGAGAATGTTGTTTGGAAAGAAAATTGAACAAAATATTTGACTTCTTATTAAAAGTCGAAAATTTCATGATGATGATTCAAATTTCTGGGTACTAACCACTGGTTTTGACGATAAAACGAGCGATATATTAAGGTTTCATTTACTAATTTTTGATCGTGATTTTTTTCACCTTCAACAAATAGGGTATTTTTATTTTTATTTTTTTATTTTTTTAAATTTTCTAGTTTAAAAAAAATGGGATCCACGTCTGGTCCGCATTATAAGCGGGTTCGCGAGTTATCCGGGCGCGAGTTATCGAGGGAGCGGTGTACATGCATTCTGTCAATAAACATGTGATTGTGGGATGCAAGGCCAGAGTTCTTTAAATTCAAGTTTATAATTGCAAAATTTGTTAAAGTGGGGAACAAATTGAACATGCACTCACGTCGTGTTTTTCCACCTTCTTTGTAGAGTTTATGACGTTCACAGTTGATCTGAAATGTAAACAAAACATTATATAAGTTTTAGATGATTATTATGGTCCACTGTTGTACCTTGGCTAAGTGGTCTGTGGGACAGTCTCAATTACACTGTTGTACCTTGGCTAAGTGGTCTGTGGGACATTCTCAATTACACTGTTGTACCCTGGCTAAGTGGTCTGTGGGACATTCTCAATTACACTGTTGTACCTTGGCTAAGTGGTCTGTGGGACATTCTCAATTATACTGTTGTACCTTGGCTAAGTGGTCTGTGGGACATTCTCAATTACACTGTTGTACCTTGGCTAAGTGGTCTGTGGGACATTCTCAATTACACTGTTGTACCTCGGCTAAGTGGTCTGTGGGACATTCTCAATTACTCTGTTGTACCTTCGCTAAGTGGTCTGTGAGACAGTCTCAATTACTCTGTTGCATTGTAGTGAATAAGATATGGGGATTAATTGTTTTTAAAAAAGGGGGGTAGGGATACTGGCAGATCTAAGAAAGCAATTTTCCCATCAGCCCTTGGTACAAAACTAAATATTTTGTAGTATTTTTGTATTACTATATTTTTTGATCTGGATAAATTCATTGCTTTGTTAACATTTCTGGAAAATACACATTCACCATATATATTTGCTTATAAGTCAAGTCCAACTGCAAACAACATAGACTCTGATCTGCTGGCACATTATCAGGGTCTATGTTGTTTGTTTACTGAGTACTCCTAACAAACTGCATAGACCCGATCTGCTGGCACATTTTACTATGGTAGATAGGGGTCTGTGCAGTTTGCAGTCGGACTTGACTCATAAGCACGCATATACCATACAGGACAAGTTGTTTATATTTCTGATGCATGGTGGTCATCAGTGCATAAGTAACAAATATGATGACTCTATTTCATAGTGTGTAACGAGAAATGTGTTCATGGAACACAAATGTCCCATTGCAGTGCCTGAAAACTGACCTAAATGCAGAACTTCACTGGACGGATGAATGGTAATACTATATAATTCTACAATATTCCTGGTGGACATAGAAAAGTCACATTTTTCAGAATTACATTGTAAACTATGAGACAGAAATGAATGGTTCTGAATTTAAGTAATAATGTTTAAAAGAACTGTAAAGTTTACATTTTGCCAAGAGACCATGCATTTTCTTGAAAATAAAGGCTGCCTGTGAAAACCTCTCAAGAAGTGTATCTGCAATTACAACAGAATTTAACAAGCATATTCATTGAATTTGTGTCCCTGCCTGCTATCATGAGGTCACAAAAGTTACAAAAATGAAATCTGACTATGACCTTTAAGACAGAGCTGTAAAGTTACTGGGTAGACATGAAAAGTGACCAAATTTCTTTGACCTATCTAAAAGGGCATTAGAGGAAAAGTGCAGAGAAGGGGTAAAAAAAAAAAAAAAAATTACCTTGATCTTGAAGATAAAACACTGACTGTGATACATAATACATCAAATGCCAACAAACTGATAAGTACAAGTTTACCATGCTTCATCCCTGTACCTCCAACAGCTTTTATGATATAAAGCACAAATGAACGAAAGGTTAAAATATTGACCTGTGATCTTGACTTTGAGGATAAGTCCTCAAATGTGCAATGAAACACATCTTCTAGTTATAATATATAAGTGTACCAAGCTTCATCCATTTATCTTACACAGCTCTTAAGTTATAAATCAAAATGGCCAATATGACTGAAACCTAAAATATTTACTTGTAACCTTGACTTTGAAGATAGAACTGTCAATAATATATAGTTATACCAAGTCTCACACCTTCATCTCAAATGGCTCTAAAAGTTTAGAGTGGAAAGGAAAGCATATTAGAAAAATTCAACATGTAACACCATGACTTTGACCTTAACCTTGAAGATAAAACCCCAATGTGGTACCCAATACCTGTTAATGATGACATATATGTATACCAAGTTGCATCCCTTATCTCAAACAACTCTAAAGTTATAGAGGAAATTAAAGTGTGATGAACATGTACAATACTGAGCTGTGACCTTGCCTATGAAATAGGATCCCTAATGTTGTATGTGACATACTTTCTAGGGATGATGTATAAGTATACCAAGTTTCATTCCTTAATCTCAAACAGCTTTAAAGTTATAGAGTAAAAACTAAAGTGTGATGGAAAATGCAAAACATTGAGCTGTGACCTTGACCTTGAATACAGAACAACCAATATGGTATGTGACACATCTTACAGTAATGATGTGTAAGTATACCAAATTTCATCCCTTAATCTCAAATGACTTTAAAATTATAGTACAGACAGGAAAGTGTGATGAAAACATAACATATTGCACTTTGACCTTAACCTTGAAGACAGCACACCCACCCATATGGTATACAACACACATTCTAGTGATGCTGTATAAGTATACCATGTTTCATCATTTAATCTCAAACGGCTTTAAAGTTATAGAGAGGAAACAAAAGTGTGATGGACGGATGGACAGAAATATGAACACTATTGATCCCCGCTTTTCTTTGAAAAGTTGCGGGACAAGATACATGAACATAGTACACTGAATAATTTTTTTTACTGATTATTGTTGTTAACTATGGTTGCAATATAACTGTGAACCATAAGATGGATGAAGAGAAATAAAAATGGAAAGAAACAGATGTGTAATTCATAAATTATGATAGAGAGCTCCAAATAGAAGTTTAGAAGATGATATAAGCTTGAGATAAAGCAAAGAAAATAAAATATGGAAAATAACTAACCTTTCCCTGAAATATATCTCTCAAATACTTCTTATTGCTCATCACCAGGAACCGAAGTTGTTCTTCATTAAGATCCCTCACATGTCTGCAAAAGTCATGATTATGTCAGCTACACACACAGTGTATAAACATTTTACACTAATGTAGATACAGAGCTATTACAATGTACATATAATAAAATGTTGTTGGGGAGAATCTTTTTTGGGCAGATATTACTGGAATGTGAAAGCGATACTTTCAATTTTTTTTTTACCTTTGGTAATTAAAAAAAATCAAACTACAATCATCTTTGACACGAGTTTTTGTTTTCCTCCTTTACACACAGTTTTGACCTTCAAGGTTTCTCTGAATTTGTTTTCTTATTCTGTGTAATGTAATGATATTTTGGTATCACCAGAATTAAAATATTTCACCTTAACCACACTATAATAAACCTTATATTTCACTCTATGTTGAGATTAACTGTTACAAAGATAGATAGTTATGAATTATAGAAGATATATATTTAGAATTTTTGTTTTGTAGAAGCACTGGGAACGAAATATGTGCAGCAAAAAGAAATTTTGTTTTCTTGCTTTTTGACCTGTTACTCATCCCCTTAGGTTCCAATACCCCAACATCCAAGATGAGAGAGGGGTAAGAGAATCAAACTTTTTGAACCATGTGCACATGTACAAGCTACTTCTAGTGATACCAAAAGGTTTGAAGTCTCTAGTGTTAATGTTGAACTGCAAAACATGCAAGGTAGCATGCACCGATACATGTGCTTATGCACATGTATAGGAGCAGGGTCAAATAGTTGTCATGTTTGCTTCAAAAGGAAAGTGCGGACAAGGAATGTATTACTCACTTGGCAGATCTGATTTCCTCCATTAAGGTACCCCTTATGCCCCTGAACTCATCTGCTAATTCCTCCAAAAGAACACAGTCTTGCTCCATTTCCTTGGTTTCATCCAGGTCAGTGGTGTCAACCTCAAGATTTTGCTTACTCAGCAAAGAAATTTTGGTCGAACTTTTACGAATGGTTCTGGAATCTGTGAACTTTGTCTGAAATTTTTCATTAGAGTTCCTGTCAACAGTAAGGGAAACTTTTCTGAATTTCAGTGGAGATTTTGGTTCCAAATCATTTGCTATTTTTCTGGATTTGGATATGTATTCACTTGATTCCCCTGTCAATGAAGTAGACGAATCTGCAAAGTCTGGTAGGTGTCTCTTTTTTCTGTGATGCTTAGCATGAGTGTGCAATCTACCAATGCTGCCTGTTTCGGATGAATATTGTGGTGATATTTCCTGTGATTGTGACTTATGGTGACTTTTTCCATTGGTGTTCGTATTTTTCAACTCCTCTATAACCTTAGGTCTAGGTTCAAAAGATTTGCCAACATGCGGTTCAACATGCGGTTCTTTTAAACCTCGTGTCCTTGGATTGAGGAAAACCGGTAAGTAGACTGAAGTATCACATTTTAGGCTGTTTCTGGACACTGGTGAAGCACTAGAATTTGGTAAAGATCCTCGTTCATAATCTCTGACTTCTAAAAGTTGACCAGTTGTGGTTACTGCCTGACAGGAATTGTGATTTTCCTGAACAAACCTTGCAGATGGCAAAATAGCATTATCTGCAGGACCGCCATTAGAGCTGTCCATTTTAACCAATGAAAGGTTAGATAAATTTGCTGAATGTTTGTAAGACCTCTTTAACTCCGAAGGAGTAACAGCTGTAGACACCATCTGCTCATGTGAATCCTTTCCCAGAACAAAACTAGCTGAATGCAAAATGGTCTCCTCAGCTGGATCATCATCTGTGTGGATGTCTGGAAGTCTGTGTGACTTTTGATTTCTATGTAATCCTTTACTGCTTGGCAAAATTGGCAAAGCATCTAAAGCAGGTTGATAAATTTCCTTGAAAGCATCAACACTGACAACTGTTACAGTGCCCATGACCCCTTTCTGTGTTTGGGTCAAGTCAGCACCAGGAATGTTGACTGGTTTAATAGTAAATCCAGATGATATAGGAAATGGTGAACTGTCTGAGGATGAAATCTGTTGTGTTGAAGTCCAATTGGTTTGAGAACGTAAAGCATCATTGGATCTTGGCTTACTTGGTGATGATGCTAGGACTGACACTGAACATGACTGTGATAACACAGAAGAAGATGAAGATTTGCTAGATAATGCTGTGGACACTTTTGAATTACAATATTCTTTATCTGGAGATTGTAAGTCTTTTGACAGAAACAAGGACTTTTTGGATAAACGTGGAGATCTGTCATTCAGATATGAACATTTGTCAGCTGTACTTGGAGGTCTTTGGGAAAGAGATGGAGACAGTTTCGACCCTGGTCGTGATCCATGAGAAAGAACTGGAGATGATCCTTTAGAGATGTTTAGTTGAGATATTGATGATTTTGAACTACTTTGTGATGATAACTTTGGCATTAAGTGTGTCCCTGATGGCAAAAGGTCAGGCAATTCCTCAGCTATATTAAAAACACTGGTTTTCTTTGGTACATGCACATTTTTATTGGGCTTAACTTCTTTACAACTTTGTTTCCCCCGAGTATAAGTGCTATCTTTCATGTCTATCCCAGATTTTCTATGTCTCTTAATACTGCAAAGAGTGTCTTTAACAATGTCTGAATTATCATCATATTTTTGTCTCTTCCCAAACACACTTATAATCTCAGAAGTGTTATGAGTTGGCACGCTTTGTGCTGCATCTATCCGACTCTTCCTGTCTTCCACATCACCCAATTTTTCAACCCAATTTTTTCTTTTATCACACTCAGAGTTTTTAGAATTTTTAAAAGTTTCAGTTCTGTCATATTTAATTAGTTCTTTATCCTTTCTAGATTTGTCAGGCATTTGTTTTTTACTCTTTGGCAAAATATCTTCTGAATGTGCTTTTTTGTTGTTTTTCTCTTTGGAAGATTCCTTGGGAGGTTCCTTGGACAACCTTTCAGAGGGTTGGGTGACTTTATCACCAGGCTGAATGGACATCATTTTAACAGGAGATTTATCATCCTTTCTACTCACAACAAAGTCATGTCGTTTTCTGACGAACTTCTCTATATTTGATATTTCTTTGGTTCTGGGGCTTAGATACATTATCGGTGAGGAGCATGTATAACTGCTGTCTCTGTTTTGCTGGTGTTTTTCTGATGATGTTTCAGGTTGACCATTGCAAATGTTCTCAGACTCTGGTACAGAAGCTGAGTTACAGCTCCTCTCCCCAATTAGTGACTTTGCCCTACCTTGATCTTCACCAGATGTATTTCTTGACCTAACATTATCCTTGCTACTGTTCATATCAACCTTGGAATTTGTTTTTTTTCTGCATGCATCTGTTTTAGTATAAGTTTTGTCCTTAAACTTGGTTAATTTTTTCTTCCCAAATTCTTTCTTGTCTTCACATAATTCTGATTGCCTGACACAGTAATATTTTCTACCATTTTTCTCCTCCTCATCACCTGGGAATGTTTCTGTCTTTTTAGAAAAGACGTTTTCAGGTTCTGAGTCAAGGTCAGAAGAATCTGCATCATTTTTAATAGATAATAAATCTCTGTATATTTTGGCACTTCGATCGTTTTTCTCTGCAGATGTTACTGCTGGTGCTTCTCCTCCTCTCATAATTTTTCTTTTCCTCTTCCTTGACATGCCAAGTTCATTCCTCTTTAATCTGCAAAAAAACCCAGAAGTATTGAATTCATAAAAAAATTCCATTTCTTCCATTCAGTTATATTTTTTTATTTCCACTTGAGTTTAAATTTCGTTTTTGTATGTGACAGTTACTCAAATATATAAATATACATTTTTTAAATATGCATGCCACAATTAAAAGTGTATTTTATAGATATTGCAAAACTCTAAAAAATGTAATCTACAGAAGCCCTCATAATCTTTATCTTTGACTCGATGATCTACTGACTGAAGTGAATTGTTGTTGTTTTTTTTTTTGGGGGGGGGGGTATATATCAACTGGGCATGTATGTAACAGCTGGGACGAGTGAGTTACAAGAATTGCTTGTCCCTGTCCTCATTATACTCAAGACACAACACATCTCCACTACACTGCTTAATACATTTTTACTAAAGAACCACAGGTACCTGTTGCAAGCTTGATACTGAAAGGAGACAAAATCATGAAAATAGTATGTTATAATACATGGCTCCTAAGATAATAACATAATTAAGAGACAGGGTTTGTAACTCGAGAAATTGCAGTTGCACACATAGCCCTTGATTTCTCAGTGGTATTTCTCATTTACAGTGAATCCTTTCAGTAATCTAGTTGTCATAATTTTCCTTTTCAATGAACAATCACACATCTTTATCTGTTTGAATGATATTCGACAGAGAATGTCAAAATTGTTTCATTTTTTTCTGGTCAGACATTATTATGCTAACCCCAGATCACCAGTATTTTCAAGACTGTGCAGCATTATTAATACATTGTCACACCAAATCATATATTTATATATGTATGTAATTACTTTTCACAAGTCAAATGTCAGTAACTTGTGTTAGAAAGAAGAATTCCAACCGTCTCAATTTCAACCAACTTTCGTACTAAATGATCCATTTTGGTCAAACCTCCATTCAAGAGAGCTACACATGGGTGCCATAAAAAAGAAAGTTTGCTGATTGGCCAAAATTACTGGAACATTTCCAGGTCATTATACCAACTAGATTACGACCAATCAGCTGTTGTCTCATCATTCTCTGCTTTATAAATAGATTACAACAACATGCATTGTGTGAAAGCTTGTGGGAATCAGCTGAGACACTTAAAATACTGATTTTGAAGTTGGCAACATTTTTCTTGTGAAAAGTAATTACATGCTTATAAAACTATCTGCTGGCATCTTCCCATTGGCATGACATTGTATCAATAAAGCTTCAGTCTTGAAAATATTGGTGACCTGCGGCAACTGTAACATTGCCTAACCAGATGAAAAAATCACACAAGTTTTGACATTCTCCATCTCTTAACTTCACGGAGGTCTGGCTCAAAAAGATGCTCATTGAAAGGGAATCTTTCTCCAAATCAAAATGATGCCTTTATTACTGAAAAGTGTTACTGTAAATGAAAACACCATTAAGAAATCAAGTTCTTAATGGGCTAAGCGTGAAACTGCAACATAATATGTTCATAATATTTACCCATTTTTGTATCAAGCTTACATCAGGTACTTGTGAGAAGAAAAAAAATGAAGTTGTTTTCTTTGCAACATGTTCAAGACTGACAACAAGTAGGCAGATTAGGTATAGGTTATTTATAACTGACACACGCCAAATGTTACTGCAACCCATAACTGGCCTTTTTCTAACATGCTTACAATAAGTCTATATGGCATATATTTTATAAAATCTCATTTTCATGGGGGTGATTTGAATTTTACTCCCTAACTAAAATCAACATTGAAATATTTCTAACTCACATTGTTTTTATAGCATGATGTCTGCCTTCACTTGATAACTAAAATCAACATTGAAATATTTCTAACTCACATTGTTTTTATAGCATGATGTCTGCCTTCACTTGATGGAGCCTGAGGCAAGTTTCCATGTGGCTCCGATTTGATGTTCTGAACTATGCCTTCATGTGACTTAGATCCATCAGACTGCTGAACATGCAGGCTCCTCTGTGACAGAGATCGCTGCTGGCACTGTGAATCAACAGGCTGTCCTGCTGCATAAGTGGCTTGTGATGAAGGCAGCTTGTTGAAATAGCTGCTGATGCTGACAGTCTGGGAACCACCTGACTGCTGGCCTGTATCTCCTAGAACTTTCAGCAACTGACAGGGAAAAAAATGCATTGAGATAAGATCAGGTGAAGATACACAATTTAATACAGCTCTTTCACAGTGGCATCAATACAATTTTATTATTTTATGAGTGGGGAAGCATCTTCAAGGTAAGGGCAAATGGGGTGGGGTGGAATCTTGTACAATGAGCAGGGCAACAATTAATCTATATATTTACTATATGTCAAGAAAAAGAGGCAGTAATAGCCACCCTGTAAATCTGGCCTGGAAATCATAAAACTCTTTCCACAGAGTTTGAGACGGAGATTTTGTTTCAACCAATCACAAATGATGTTACTTTTTAAAAGGTCGTTTCTGACTGGCAGATAGAGAAAACTCTGGCAGATAGAGAAAACTCAAGCCCAGAATGTTATCACCTCCAGGCTAGGTTCTCACTCACTTGCTTATTGATATTTAGAAGGAAAATTTAAAAGTATGGTCTAGCTTTGTTTATTTGATGCTTGTTGATCCAATTTTCACAACTGTACAACACCAGGATGGGAATGACTTATTGCAGATCAATCAAAACCCAATTTGTTTATTCAAATGTCAGGCTAATCCATCTATTTCAATTAAAGAGATTAAACTATACTGTTTGCTTGTCACATATACCAAATATCCAACTGGAAGCAACCTAGACCCAGATCTGCCATCCCATAATGTGCCAGCTGATCTGAATCAACAAAGTTTGCTTGAAATCATCAGTAGAACAGCCTAGACCAGATCTGCCATCCCATATTGTGCCAGCTGATCTGAATCAACAAAGTCTGCTTGAAATCATCAGAAGAACAGCCTAGACCAGATCTGCCATCCCATATTGTGCAAGCTGATCTGAATCAACAAAGTCTGCTTGAAATCATCAGTAGAATATCCGAGATCAAGATCTGCCATACTATAATGTCTGTTCCAGCTGATCAGGATCAACACAGTTTGCTTTAAATCATTAGTAGAACAAACAATCTAGACTCAGATCTGCCATCCCAAATGTGCAAGCTGATCTCAATCAATAAAGTTTGCTTGAAATCATCAGTAGAACAAACATCTCTGGTCAAGATCTGTCATCCCATAATGTGCAGGTGATCAGGTTCAACATTATTTGCTTTAAATCATCAACAGAACAAACAGCCTAGACCCTGATCCGCCTTCCCATATTGTGCCAGCTGATCAGAATCAACACAGTTTGCTTTAAATCAACCCAGATCTGCTATTCCATAATGTGCCAGCTGATCAGAATGAACAGTGTGCTTTAAATCATTAGTAGAACAAACAACCTAGACCCAAATCTGCCATCCCATAATGTGCCAGCTGATCTGAATCAACAAAGTTTGCTTGAAATCATCAGCTGAACAGCCGAGATCAAGATTTGCATTCCCTAATGTGCCAGCTGATAAGAATCAACACACATAATGTGCTAGCTGATCAAGATCAATAGTTTGATTGAAATCATTAGTAGAACAAAAAGCCTAGACCCAGATCTGCCATCCCATAATGTGCCAGCTGATCAGAATCAAACGTTTGCTTCAAATCATCAGTGGAACAGCTGTGGTCAAGATCTGCCATCCCATAATGTGCCAGCTGAACAGAATCAACAGTTTGCTTGAAATCATTAGCAGAACAAACAGCCTCAACCCTGATCTGCCAGTACATTATTCAATCATGGTACATCTGGGGCTTATTGCTCACAGTTCTGCTGTTGGGTATGTATTATACATAGGTGAATATTGTATTATCTTACAATGTTAACACAACAAAACCTCATAGTACACATTCTAATCAACCTTACTGAATGATTCTTTGGCTCACTGAGAGAAATGTTCCATGACCCAGTGGAATCTATATGGAAAGCATCTGGACTATCAACCAATATTAACAGGGGAGTTAAAGATCTCAAAATCTTCACCCAAAACTTGGTTGTAAATGAGCTATCTATGGATAGCATTGTGACTGCATTACCTAGCTGTTTTTGTGACATTCATCAAAGATAAGAAGAAAAAAAAAGAATTTATCTGCATTCCTACTAACTGTCCTCATTGAAGTTTATAGGCAATGTTAGTATAATCCAACCTGCCTTAGCAGACACCACCATATAAAGGATACCTGTTCATAAAGAACAGTATTTATGAAGTTATCATCTTCATTTCACTTACATATTTAACTTGTATATAAGACATTAACCTGTATATAAGACAAAGGACAGGTTTCACTATATTTAACTGCATATTATCATCATGTGTTTGCCATCACAAACCCCAAACCATACATGCCTGAATCACCAACACCCCACCCTCACAACAGTGACCACAGCAAAGGGGTCATAATGCACAATCTTACATATATAATGTGACTCTCCACTCCAGTTTGCTACAATCTGAAGTTTGATCTGAAAATAATTGAAAATGCCATTGTAATTGAAATTTGTGAACAATGCCATTGTAATTGAAATTTTGGAACATCTGACCTCTGGCTCTTCCCAGTGACCCCAGGCAAAGGAGCCAATAATGACACTCTACTTGCAGATGGTCACTATAAGGGCTATAAAACTACAAAGTTTCATGAATTTCCACCAAGCGGTTTAGGAGATTTTGAAACGAATGAACAGATGGAGAGTATCATAATATTCACACTGCTTTATAAAAAAACTGATGGGATTAAAAGAAACAATATAATAAAATGTAGGTGGGTAATAATGTCCTTATTTAACGAGGGTGCCTCAATTAATTCACAAATGAAAACTAATCCACCCTGAGCCCCTCATAACTCTATGGGTAGATTGATCAAACAGGCAGAAACAAGATGGATAGACAATCTGATTAAAATCGAGATCTACTTATAATACATAGATCTGACAGGTACATATAGAGGTTCATGTTCTGGTGACCTTTGGAATTCCCAGTACACTTATTTTTAGAAACCTATCAGATAAAGCATTGTGTGTTGTGTTAATTAGAGCTATCAATAGAAAGGATATATTCCAAAGAAGTTTATCACTTTCATAAATGTGAAAGCTGTAATTTGGTTGGTGAATCTAAAGGTCAACATAACATGACCTCGTATCAGTGTCTGTCAGATCTCCATTATGTTGGAGATCTCAATTTTAATAAGACTGGATGGATGGACTGATTGATGTTGTGGATTTTAAGATGATAAGTATCATGGATAAGAAGCCTGTACACATAAAAAAAAACTTTTGCAGAGTGAAAGAGTTGTAGATCAGAAATATCCAGTATTTGAAAACTCTTAAATAATAAAGTTTTATTTGGCATCTACAGACTCTAAAAAAGGCAATTAACAAAAGATCCCCCCCCCCAAGAAATATATTGATAGAACACATATGTCCCTCCACAGTGACCTAAACACAAAGTTAACAGGTCAACTCCACAGTGACCTAAACACAAAATTACCAGTTCAGCTCCACAGTGACCTAAACACAAACTTAACAGTTCAGTTCCACAGTGACCTAAACACCAAGTTAACAGGTCAGCTCCACAGTGACCTAAACAGCAAGTTAACAGGTCAGCTCCACAGTGACCTAAACACGGAGTTAACAGTTCAGCTCCACAGTGACCTAAACACAGAGTTAACAGGTCAGCTCCACAGTGACCTAAACACCAAGTTGACAGGTCAGCTCCAGTGACCTAAACACCAAGTTAACAGGTCAGCTCCACAGGACCTAAACACCAAGTTAACAGTTTAGCTCCACAGTGACCTAAACACAAAATTAACAGTTAGCTACACAGTGACCTAAACATAAAGTTAACAGTTCAGCTCCACAGTGACCTAAACACCAAGTTAACAGTTCAGCTCCACAGTGACCTAAACACAAAGTTAACAGGTCAGCTCAAGTGACCTAAACACCAAGTTAACAGGTTAGTTCCACAGTGAACTAAACACCAAGTTAACAGGTTAGCTCCACAGTGACCAAACACAAAGTTAACTGGTCAGCTCCACAGTGACCTAAACACAAAGTTAACTGGTCAGATGGACAGAAAAAGGTAACATTATATATTCCTCCATTGAATGAATAGTGTTGCTCTGTATGTAGATACAAACGGTTTTTAAATCATTTGTGCATGAAACTAATTCTGTAATTTTTGCTACATTTCGAGACGCTCGTGTGAAATTTCACTGAGCTACAGATCTGGATATCATTCACGATGCTGGACTGAGTGAACTATAGTGATATACATTCAGTTCATATATTGATACGAAAAGAAAAGCTCAGAAGTACAGAAAATTCAGTAGTGAAGCTGGCAATAACACAAATTACTTGCAATGAGATAAAGCTAAAGTCTTTAAATCTGTGAATAAAAACCATGTTTTTAAACATTTTTTATAAGTTAAAAGAAAAATGGATTTTTGTTTCATTTCTACATGACTTGATAAAATTGAGCTAATTGCAGTTGTTAATATAACTGCAGTTGGCTCTGCATCAGTCAATACATATGTACAGTTACATGTATTTGTCAAACTGATTCTTGCTAGCATGAAAATTTCACACATTTGTGTTTAGATAAAAATATGAGACATCTTCATTTAAACAAATTTCAAATGAGAAAATTAAGTTAGTTTTCTGTTATGTTCCCTTAGTTTGACTTCATTGCAGAACCCGTATACTCTTCACACACAAGCATAATCAATATAAATGTTGTATATGCATAATAATTAGTAGTGTACCTTCAGGGTTAAGTTAAAACAGGTTGAGTACTTCTTATTCCTTGAAGAGTGAATGCTGTTTTTATTTTGATAAAAGATTCTGCCAATAGAATTTGTGTAATACATCTTTTTAATCCTTTCAGTCTTTGTAAGACTACATCTGGTCACAATGACAATCAACATAAATTCTAGAATTATTTATCATTTTTGATATAAGTTGTATTGGTTTCTTATCATTTAACTATAAATAACTGAACAGAGTCGTATTTAATAAGGAGACAAATTGTGGTTAATTGAACACTAGGGAAATACTGCAACATTTAAATATTCTATCATACTGAAATGTGTTGACATGTTAAAAAATAAAACTTTAATCATCCAGCTTAGACACAGAAATAATAAACTGAGGATATAAGTGATATGTAGACAAAAATTTAAGCATCCATATTCACATTTTTGATAATTATATTTAACGGAAATGTTTAATTTATACTGGATTTTTTTTCAACAAGTATTCTTCAACCCTATTTCCATATTTGGTTGCTATGGTAACCATGAAAACACATCAGTTTCACTGGCATATTTCATGTTTGCAATCTGCATGCATATATGCATAACTTTATACAATTTTAATCTGAATATAAATACTAGTTTTGTAGCTGGTATATGGTTTATGGAAAAGTATGTATTATTCTGACACAACTTAGCATATAGAGATGGGACAGTTAGAAACAAATCAGCATACCATCTGTACTCACTTATAAGTCAAATCCAGCTGCAAACTGTATGGATCCAGATTTGGCCTAGCATAATGCACCAGCAGATCTGGGTCTATGCAGTTTGTTAGGAGTAATCAGTAGAACAAACAACATAGACCCTCATCTGCTGGTGCATTATGCTATGGCAGATCAGGGTCTATGTTGTTTGCAGTTGGACTCAATTTATAAGCGAGTATATATGGTAGGCAACAAGGTCATGCAAAAACAACCCAGCACAACCAGGGTTAATGTCTTTAAATACTCAAATACAATGCTCTCATACCCATTTCAACACATTTCATTTTACATGGTTGATCTGGCGCTTGATACTATGTTCAATCTGTATTTCTGCATCATATGCCCACACTGGAACTATTTAGGTGTTTTCCCTGATGTCCACGCACTGATATTCTTAGACACACTAATTCCAACTTTAATAGATCCCAATCATTTTTAATTTCACTCACTGTAAAGGTCAAAATTTTTAGAAAGCATAAAAGAGGGGATATGTAATCAATACAAAACTGCATATTTTGTTCCAATTCTGGATAAAGAACTAATTTGATATGGTGCATGAATATGTCTCAGCCTAACAGCTTTGATCTATCCCAACACCATAAAACTTGTTCTTTCTGTCTACTTGGAACAAAACATGTATGTTGTTTGTGGTAAAATCATGTATGTAGATGTGGTAAAAAAAATAGTCAAATGTATTTTTCTCCATGGCACTATGACATAGGGAGGGTCATGTTCTCCATGGCAGTATACCACAGGGAATCATGTTCTCCATGGCAATATGCCACAGAGAGTCATGTTCTCCATGGCAGTATGCCACAGAAAGAGTCATGTTCTCCAATGCAGTATGCAACAGGAAGAGTCATGTTCTCCAATGCAGTATGCAAAAAGAAGAATCATGTTCTCCAATGCAGTATGCAACAAGAAGAGTCATGTTCTCCATGGCAGCATGCTGCAGGGAGAGTCATGTTCTCCAATGCAGTATGCAACAAGAAGAGTTATGTTCTCCATGGCAGCATGCTGCAGGGAGAGTCATGTTCTCCATGGCAGCATGCTGTAGGGAGAGTCATGTTCTCCAATGCAGTATGCAACAAGAAGAGTTATGTTCTCCATGGCAGCATGCTGCAGGGAGAGTCATGTTCTCCATGGCAGCATGCTGTAGGGAGAGTCATGTTCTCCATGGCAGTAAGCCACAGGGAGAGTCATGTTCTCCATGGCAGTAAGCCACAGGGAGGAACATGTTCTCCATGGCAGTAAGCTGCTGGGAGAGTCATGTTCTACATAGGATTATACCACAGGGAAAGTCACATTCTCCATGGAAGTATACCACAGGTAGAGTCCTATCATAATGACATCAAAATTCTGATAATATACCATGCATTTCACAACCATATAATTTGATGTTTGACCAATCAGAAAGTACATTACACGTACAGATGAGTTAGAATAGAACATATTTCAATGTTTTTCCATGTAATTGTACAAACATTACATATCCTGTCCATACTCATGTGTCTGATAGTACAGTGTACCAGAAACTTTACTGAAGTCTTGCATCCATTGATGCTAATCAAAATGTTTAACAAGTTTTGAGATGTTAAATGTTATACTGAATGGTGATTATCTAAATTTTTAGATTTCAATTTTGATACCTTTGACATTCCATGAGGGCTTCCCTGCTTTAGCTGGCAGACAAAAACAATAACTTTTTCTTGGAAAACTGTGTAATTCTTCCAGCCAGGATCTACAATACAAGACTTACTGTGTAAATTAGATTGAGATTGCTATTCATTAAAATAAAGTATTTATACACTGTAGGTGTATCCCAAGAACTAACTATCAATAAGGAATATATGAATTATTATTTGGAGAAAAAAGTCTACTGATGCCTTGGTATAAATTTTCCAACAACTTGACATTTTACCTCAGCTGGATGAGGATGTAAGTTTAATTATTTGCAGTTTCCTTGAGCAACAATTTCACATGTAAACTTCCACGTTATGAAGCAGGCCTCGTAGGTTATTATTGCAAACTAACACACAGTCACATTCCATGTTCAAATACTCAGAAGGCATAACCATTGGATCAAAAACACTTCCCCTAAAAACTAATACTGAATGAACTTAATATAATTTTTTACTATCATCTTTAGCCTTTTCATACATTTGTTTCCATGATTCTTCTATTTATCTGAAAAATAAATATCAAATATATTTGCTTATAAGTCGAGTCCAGCCGCAAACAACAGACACTGATCTGCTTTCGAATAACATGCCAAAAGATCAGGGTCTCTGTTGTTTGTTCTACTGATTACTCCTAACAAACTGCATAGACACAGATCTGCAGCAACCCCATTATGCGATGGCAGATCTGGTCTGTGCAGTTGGCAGTTGGACTTGACTTATAAGTGAGCATAGGAAATAATTATGGTTATTATAATTAAAATGCAGATATAATTGCTACAGATGAGCATAGGAAATAATTATGGTTATTATAACTGAAATGCTGATATAATTGCTACAGATGAGCATAGGAAATAATTATGGTTATTATAATTAAAATGCAGATATAATTACTACAGATGAGCATAGGAAATAATTATGGTTATTATAATTGAAATGCAGATATAATTGCTACAGATGAGCATAGGAAATAATTATGGTTATTATAATTAAAATGCAGATATAATTGCTACAGATGAGCATAGGAAATAATTATGGTTATTATAATTGAAGTGCAGATATAATTGCTAGATACATCTTGCAGATATTATTTCATAACTCAACAAAACTAAGAAAGAAGCTGGCAACATTATCAAACAAAATAGGGCTGATGTACTAAATTCAAATTGTAAGACTTTAAATACATACCAAGATGTACATGTAATATTTTTTCTTGAACTGCTAACTTCTTGAGATTCGTCCAGTACAAAAGTGACTAGGACTAGAAATCAAAATCTTTAACAGGATTTCTGTAACTGTTGGAATCCATATGAAGTAGTACATGGGAACCAGACAATAACAAAGTCCAAGGAACATGTAAAGTCTGGTAAATATTAACTTAATTTTGTTAAAAACATGAAGAATATTTGCTATATCTGAACATTTAATAAATATATGTGTTATAAATAGATTCCACAGTATAATATAAAATAGTCAAAGCCTAGAAGAAGTGATTGCAGATTCTGACTGACATATTGTGTATGGACTTTGCACTTTTTGCTGTAGTGAAGGAATACACAAGGACAAGAACAACATTGTGTGATGTCATGAAAATGTTTTGCATAGGGAAATGTGCATGTTCTTCATCTGCACAAAGGTAGTGTTCTTGAATTATGAGGAATATTAATTCATTTGATGAATGATGAAAATAAAGTCATGAATTCATAGAGCGAAAATTTAGTTTTCTTTGCCTTCTTAGATTATATTGCTCTGAATTTTGCATTCTCTGCTGAATTATTAATATGAAGTGAATTCTGAGAAAACAGAAATAGAGAACCTGAAACAAAGGTTTCTCAACTCGACAACTATGCAGAGGATACATTACCATAAGAGTTTGAGCTATACTAGCTTTTATGTATTAAAGAAACTTTCAGAATTATCAGTTTGGTTCTCACTATTTCCATTTTCCTCCTCCTCTTCCTCCTCTGGTTGCCCTCTACTATCCTGGTGACTGCTGGATGTCAGGCAGATCTGGTGACCTGGACGCTTCTTAAAAGTGTATCCCAGTCTTAAAGAATTCCCTTAAAAAGAAAATATCTATAATTTAGTTTCCCCTGTTCTGAATTTCACTCTTCCTGTATCCCATGTGACTTTGAACTTTACCAGATTTGGTTGTTCTCCTAATAAAATGAAATTTACAAGAAATCAGAGTTGCACAAGCCTGACAAATTAGAATCAGACAATATTATCTAAGAATGATTTAGTGTTAATAAGGCTTAATACCTAAGTTACTACAGCCTTTCACTACAACTGACAACATTACTACAGCCTTTCACTACAGCTGACATTACTTTCTTTTATTAATTTACAAACAATTGCATAATAAAGCTAATTACATTGAAACTTCTCAAGACCATGCCCCCAGGGCCTAAATAAAAATTTCTTGTTGAAAGGTTTTCATTTACTAAATTACTTTTATTATAACAAACAGTAGGAACCAGAAAACTATTTTACAACTGACTGATGTTTCAGTCTTGAAAGATTTTGCTGTATCAACAACAAAAAAAGACTTTGTCAAATTTTTTTCTCCTTTCAAGTACATACATGTATGGTGAGAAGATTTCCACCAAGCAATTGGCATAACTCTCTGTAGAATTCTGAAAATACAAGGCCAGGGTCACAGCTCACCCCTCCACTAAAAGCCCATTATATTGAAAATACACTGCTGACCCCACCACTAATAGCCCATTATATATTAAATCCAAGGCCAGGGCCACAGCTTACCCCTCCACTAACAGCCCATTATATTGAAAATACACTGCTTGCCCCACCACTAATAGCCTATTATACAGAAAATACAAGGCCTGGTCCACAGCTTAACCCACCATTAATAGCCTATTATACAGAAAATCCAAGGCCTGGGCCACAGCTTGCCCCACCACTAATAGCCTATTATACAGAAAATACAAGGCCTGGGCCACATCTTACCCCACCACTAATAGCCTATTATACAGAAAATACAAGGCCAGGGACACAGCTTACCCCACCACTAATAGCCCATTATATAGAAAACTAGAGGCCAGGGTCACAGCTTACCCCACCACTTAACAGCCCATTATATAGAAAACTAGAGGCCAAATTATGATGATTGGTTGGTTGGTTTTTAACACATTACTGGTTATATCATGCCAAGGAAACAAAGAGGGAAAAAGGAGTAGCCAAAATAGATTGGTCATAAAATTTAGTAGCCATCTGGAAAAATTAGTAGGCAATAACTACTTTTGGCTACTGCTAATGGGAACATAGTGAAAGAATGAAGTCAAGATAATGAATAAGGAAAAAGAATTCAAGTGTAAAACTTGTTTACAGTTTATTTGACTTTAGACTGGCATGATGTGTGAATGTTGCATTGGTTGTGTCTTACCAGTAATAATGCCTGATGGACTGGTTGCCTTGGCAACAACCTGTTGATGTTTGCCTGTGGTTACTTGCTCCACCCTCTGTTGAACTACATCCTGTACCAGCTGTAACACCTCCTATCACAGAAGTAAATAAAACAGTGCAATTCAAGTGAAGAGATAGGGACAAGCCTAAAATACCATATTTAATTCATTTACACAGCTAGTTTAGGTATTCTTGTGCCACTTCTATTTAATTCCTTGAATTACAATATAAAATTTGGACAACAGATTTAGGTCATATATTTACTACATATGATATTACAGACAGTATATCAGTGGAAAAGCATAATGATATTAGCATAAAAGCACAAAAGCAAAATGTAAAGTTATTCCATTTGATACATGTACTAACTAGAACTTATTCTATTTGATACATGTACTAACAAGAACTTCTACAAAATGTAAACTTATTCCATTTGATACATATACTAACTAGAACTTATTCTATTTGATACATGTACTAACTAGAACTTCTACAAAATGTAAACTTATTCCATTTGATACATGTACTAACTAGAACTTATTCCCTTTGATACATGTATTAACTAGAACTTATTCCATTTGATACATGTACAAACTAGAACTTATTCCCTTTGATACATGTATTAACTAGAACTTATTCCATTTGATACATGTACTAAATAGAACTTCTACAAAATGTAAAGTTATTCCATTTGATACATGTACTAACTAGAACTTATTCCATTTGATACATGTACTAACTAGAACTTATTCCATTTGATACATGTACTAACTAGAACTTATTCTATTTGATACATGTACTAACAAGAACTTATTCTATTTGATACATGTACTAACTAGAACTTATTCCATTTGATACATGTACTAACTAGAACTTATTCTATTTGATACATGTACTAACTAGAACTTATTCTATTTGATACATGTACCAACAAGAACTTCTACAAAATGTAAAGTTATTCCATTCAATACATGTACTAACTAGAACTTATTCCATTTGATACATGTACTAACTAGAACTTATTCTATTTGATACATGTACCAACAAGAACTTCTACAAAATGTAAAGTTATTCCATTCAATACATGTACTAACTAGAACTTATTCCCTTTGATACATGTATTAACTAGAAGTTATTCCATTCAATACATGTACTAACTAGAACTTCTACAAAATGTAAACTTATTCCATTTGATACATGTACTAACTAGAACTTCTACAAAAATGTAAACTTATTCCATTTGACACATGTACTAACTAAAACTTCTACAAAAAATATAAACTTATTCCATTTGATACATGTATTAACTAGAACTTATTCCATTTGATACATGTACTAACTAGAACTTATTCCGTTTGATACATGTACTAACTAGAACTTATTCTATTTGATACATGTACTAACTAGAACTTATTCTGTTTGATACATGTACTAACTAGAACTTATTCTATTTGATACATGTATTAACTAGAACTTATTCTGTTTGATACATGTACTAACTAGAACTTATTCTATTTGATACATGTACTAACTAGAACTTATTCCGTTTGATACATGTACTAACTAGAACTTATTCTATTTGATACATGTACTAACTAGAACTTATTCTGTTTGATACATGTACTAACTAGAACTTATTCTATTTGATACATGTATTAACTAGAACTTATTCTGTTTGATACATGTACTAACTAGAACTTATTCTATTTGATACATGTACTAACTAGAACTTATTCTGTTTGATACATGTACTAACTAGAACTTATTCTATTTGATACATGTACTAACTAGAACTTATTCCGTTTGATACGTGTACTAACTAGAACTTATTCCGTTTGATACATGTATTAACTAGAACTTATTCCGTTTGATACATGTACTAACTAGAACTTATTCCGTTTGATACATGTACTAACTAGAACTTATTCTATTTGATACATGTACTAACTAGAACTTATTCTATTTGATACGTGTACTAACTAGAACTTCTACAAAATTAAATATATAGGTAATGTGATGTCAAAGAATCAGGAAGGTGAATAAATGTTTTGAGAAATATGTGAATTTCTGAGTCAAACGAAAAAAAATATTAGATTTTGTTACTTTTTTGCTCTTCAAAATGCCTATAAAGGCGACCAATCAAGGAATACATACTACTTCATACTCTATGAGGCGATATTGAAAGAATGAGCTCTCGTAAGATTTGAAGACTTAACTTCCATACTTTTTACATTTGGAGTCCAGATGGAAAAATTGGAGGTTAGGGAGAGAGGGTACAGTAACATTTAATTCAAGTTAAATTAAGAATTATTAACTATTATGATTCATTTCACGTTAGATTTCCATTTCATTTTTATTTTAATTTAGAATTTCTATGACTATAGGATCAGGGGGACATATACATGTAGTTAATTCCAAATGTTGATACATATTAAAGGCTCTTCTGTTTAGATGTCCTAGCTTGTATGATAAGTGTGCACAGGGTCTTGGACCCCACAATTTGATGGTACAGGAAAGTACTATATTGATTAACTCTTTAATTGCCAGTGCTGCTGTGGTGACCCACTGCTCTACCTAGATGCTAAGGTCACTGCTGCAGCTGGTTTGGGGGCAGACTACCAGAACTTAATGCTGCTGGTGCCAAATGATAACTTTTCTGTTGATGACTTAGGGATATGGGACAATTGTTTTGTTATTTTCCTTATAATTGACCGATTTTATACACTAAAACCGTGCATATATAAAAATGATAACTAACTTTTGTCTGTGTGATTTTTATACCCCTATGACTTAAAGAAGATTGGTAAGAAAATCCATTTCATATGAACTGAACATAAGAACACTATTTATAACACTAGAATATGTCTGGCATTCTTTTATACAAAGTTACAGGTCAAATTTGTACACATAAATACTTGACAGTTTTTCAAAATATAATCTAGTAATAATTTGTGCAATACTGAATAACTGGAAAGGCCATGTAGATCGAAAGAAATATGGTTAGAAGAGCCAAGATCGACATTACTAAATGTATGCCAAAAAAAAACAGCATTTCTTCCTGTGTTGTGGGTTGAAAAGAGAGAATCGAGCTTCTCTTCCATACATTTTGTTTCATAATTTTAAGTTTCAGCCACAATTCTTTCAGTTAATGCCAAGGGAAAATATTTAAAAAAGAAATCTATCTCTTTTTTTGACTCACCATACATGTGACCAAACCAGGACATCAAGCCAGAAGATTTACAAATTTTGATCAGTAGATTGGCATCTAAACCAGTAGAGACTTTGTATTGACATAAATTGTACATGTTTTAAGGGGACATAAAAGAAAACAAGTGGATTTTTTTTTACATAATATGTATTCTCTTCATTCTATAATAAAACAGCAAGTTTTGAAAATGAATTTGATTCTGATGGAAAATAGTACAATAATAATGAATGAATACCAGAGGAAGAGATGTATATCTCATATAGTTCACTGCAAAGATTTTTTTTAAGTATATAAAATCCACAAGCAATTTTAGCTTCCTGCACAAGATACTGACTGGTGACCACTAATGACATTCACTGTGATTATTAAGTTTCACACTTAACATGTTCTCAATAGTTTTCTGGTCCAGATTTCCCTTGAATCACTTTGTATTTTGTGAAGAATGGACAATGTACTCTCTGCATCAGCATTAGAAGTGGCAACGACAAAACAACCATACTCAGCCTGCAAAGAAGTTTATTTTCCTGTGACTGGGTTTTTAAGGCTGCTGACTGCTTTCCAATACCCCTCCAAGCTAAGTTCATCCAGAGGAGGAAGTTCCTGATTTGGACTTCAGATGTATTTCTGAATCTCATATTTCTTAGCCAGAGGTTTTTCAGCATTGGGAGAAAGTGCTTGTTTTGTCATTTTGACATGTTTGAGCAAATATTCCTCTAAAAACATCTTGAACAATGCAATAACAATAAAACAATACAAAAGGTTCTATTCAGACACTCAAAAGCCATCATGGACCAAGTTGGATCCCTTTATTACACCTCAAAAAACATTTCACATTTGGTCTTAAACTCTCCAGATTACAACAATAAGGTAATCAATTAAAAGCTTGTTGTGTACATATGTTAGCTTTCTTAAGTCGATTACTCAACCACACTTAATTTCACCAGTATAATATTATATCTTTTATTTTTCAAAGGCAGTTGATTTTAACTATAAAATGGTATGTGCGGTAGACGGCATTTAAAATGGCATTTTTATCCAACCGCTGGTAGAATTACATGTATGACTCATCAAAAAGAAAAGTAGGACCAATGCTTTTAGTGAACTCAGTGATATGCTGGGCACATGACTATCTTCTCCACACTGCGCTGTCTTCATCTTTTGATTCGGTCTCAATTTCCAACCGACTGAACAAAAACGATAGTTCAGTATCACTGCCAACACTCCTTAATTCAATACTGTGAATTTCATTCTCTGAAAAACCAGACAACTCATTCCAAATCACTAACAAAACTCATTATCTCCACTATCAACGACAACCACATGTATTAACTATCAAATGGTACAAATTCCAGAAAACCTCCCTATTAGTAACCATATTTAGTTTATGACATCTTTCACAGCAAGAGCTATCATTTCTTAACTCTATTTTCATTGGTTAAATGGTCTTTTACCACCCATTAGCAACAAATGAGATAGATAGTAACATTAACATACAGAGTGATATCCATCATAAAAGGTCTAGTGTGCATAACCTGCAAGTGGATATATCCAATGTGACGGTTAGTAGTGCTCATTTGCAGAAGTGTGTGTGTGTGTGTGTTTTTATAATAATCAAAAGAAACATGAAGGCACCACTTATAATTCCTTTTCAAAATCAACTAATCATATAGTATATACCAATAATAATAATAATAATAATAATAATAATAATTATAACAATAATAATAATAATAATTAAAATTATGATAATAACAGTGATCTCCCAGCAATTTTTCATGGCATCTTGGAAAGCATATGGTAGCATCACAAAATATTTTCAAAAATGTGCATTATTATCATAAAAACAAAACGAGTCCCTTGAAGGGATTGATGCTCTACTGTCCGAAAAGAATATCCAGGAATTCAATATAAGACCATTTCTTTTCTTCAACTGCTAAGTGCTGAAACCATCACTGATATCCTTGAGATATAAGATTTTCAAACTATTTGGTGACAATATTGGATGTAAGATTAACATTGTTTTCATTTAGGGCAATCTAAAATCCATTAGAAAAAAGACTTCTGGTGAAAATTCGATAATATGACCATTCATTCAGGAGCATATGTGACAACTAGATTTTCACTATATGTTCATTGTGGCAGCCATACTGGATGTCTGTGGAGCACCATTTTCATTTAGGACCAACTAGATATCACAAGAAGTGTGTTGGTGAAAATCCTATGTTGATATGACCAACAATTTTGGAGGAGTAGCAATAACATGATTTTCAAGATGGCCACCATGGTGGCTGAATGGATATCAGATAGGCATCTTTTTCATTCAGGACCAAGTCGACACCATAAGAAGTCTTCTGATCAAAACCCCATGTCAATATGACTTTCGATTTAGAAGGAGTAGCAATATGATTTTCAAGATGGCTGCCATGGCGGCCATATATGAGGTCAGATTGGCATTATTTTCATTTAGGACCAAGCAGATATCATACTTAGTTTTCTGGTGAAAAACAATGTTGATATGACTTTCTGTTTAGGTGAAGTAGCGATAACAAGATTTTCAAGATGGCTGCCATGGTGGCGATATTGGATGTCTGAGCAGCATTTTCATTTAGTACCAACTGGATATCTTAAGAAGTCTTCTGGTGAAAACCCCATGTCGATATGACTTTTGCGTTCAGAAGGAGTAGCGATAACAAGATTTTAAAAATGGCTGCCAAGGTGGCCATATTTGGATGTCAGATTGGCACCATTTTCAGTTAGGACCAACTGGACATGATAAGTATTTTAGTGAAAACCCCACTTTGATATAACCATCCATTCAGGAGCAGTAGTGATAACAACATTTTTAATAATGCCACTGTGGTGGCCAAAATGGATGTCCAAGCAACACCATTTTCACTTAGGACCAACAAGACCCTGGGGTGAATGTATGTGTAAAGTTTCATGGCAATCCTCCAAGTAGTTTAGGCGGAGCAACGATAACTTGTGCTAACGGACGGATGGAAGTTGGATTATGGATGATGGAGGATGGACAACAGGCCATCCTAAAAGCTCTTTTGGTCTATGACCCGTATAGCAAAAAAAAAAAAAAAAAAATATTAAAGAAAGGACATATATTTAGATAGTATTCTTTATTTCCCTAATTAACATAGCATTTTCATGCTAAAACTCATTACAGTCTTTCAATTACAATAATAGATATCTTTGGTTTCTTCACTACTCCATATCTCTTTACTGGCACATTAAAACCAAAGTCCTTAAGGCAAAGTCCTGCTGTGCTGATGTTTACAAGGTAACTGAGCACCTTCTGTGACAGCTTATTCCTAAACACACTCTTGATCCTGTTCGTGGTTTAAAATTACCTTTCACAGTCTGAAAAAGAATGGAACAAAAAGTTTATTAATGGATGTAAGAAAAGATACAAAACTACCCGATTCCTAACTGAACTACCAAGGATGAACTCTTCAAGGGTCAAGACAATAATGTGTTATTAAATAATAATGACAGAATAAAACTAATATAACACATATTATTTTCCATTAAGAACAATAAACACATATCACAATGTTTATTATGGTTTCATTCCTTCAATGTCAGAGAGCTAAAATATTTTGTTCAAAAGTTTCATTTTTTTTTTACCTGCTGTAGATACAGAAAGCACCAGTTGCTTGTAGTTGGGAGAAATATTTCAGACACACATGAAGGAATAATCCAAAACATTTTCTTGATATGCATTCAAAGCATGTGAAATCTAAAGGCAAAAACTGCTCCTTTTCTTACTTGGAGTGACAGAATAAAGAGAAATTCCAAAGACAGCACGCTGTTAAGATTTTTTTTTTGGGGGGGGGGAATTGACCAAATTATTTTTTTGACTTCCTCAGAATATACTATGTAAATATATGAACAACCCATGAAATTTCCATTCATTTGATCCATCTTGTCACATATATGTTCTGGAAAATTATATCACAACACCTACAACAATAACAACTACTACTACTACTATTGCTGATGCTACTACTACTACTACAACTATAAAAATCAAAATAAAAAGATTGTAAATGTGCCCTAGGAATTGTATGCAATCCCACACCTCCCCCACTTCACCAGTTGCAAAGCAGATCTAAACCAAAAGTTAGAAATAAGGAAAACTTACCATCCAATCCAATGATTTCCATCTAAGGATAAGGAATCTTCCATTCAGTGTTCCATGATCTCCTCAGAAATTTTTTATAGTATCGGAGTTAGCGTGCATTAGCATCATAAAATGTTTTTAAAAACATGTTATCATAAAAGTGAAAACATTAATATTAATGAAATATGAAAGAAGTACATATATTTACATAGTATTCTTTATTTCTCTAAGTTATAACATGATTTAATGTCAAACTCATTTGTCTTTGAATTTAAATAAATCATATCCTTCGTTTCTTCGCTTCCCATATATTTTGATTGCCACATTAAAATTAAAGTCTTTTAGGCAAAGTCATTAGATAATTCAGCAACCTCTGTGACAACATGTTCCTTAACACACGCTTGATTCTGTTCTTTGTAGAGAATGACCTTTCACAGTCTGAAAAAAATGGAACATAATCTTTATTAATGGATGTACAAAAAGATACAAAACTTTCAAGGTCATGACTTTACTAAATAATTAGCAAGCAAATGGATGAAACTATTCATGACATATTTATTCCAAATGTCAAAGTCATAATGTGGTTGTAAGTTTATCTGTGGCAATCATGAAGCTTACTGATCAAACTACTTTTCTCTTGTTCAGAGTATACAATGTAAATATAAGAGCAACTTTCATTCCTCGTCACATTTTCTGGAAAGTAATAAAAATGACAACAATCACAACTAATACTACTGTTACTACTATAACAACAAATATATTATATTGTAATAGTACCCAAGGAATTGTACAACCTACACCCCATCTCACCTGTTGATAACTAAGTAGATCTGAACCAAAATTTAGCAATATGGAAAACTTACCATCTGATCCAGCCATTTCTAACCATGGATACTAAGTCTTCCATTCAGTGCTGAACCCCATCCTTCATTTCTTAAGCTCTTTCTTTGTGGAAGTCATGCTATCTGAATCAGAACCACCATTGGTGACACCAATATCTGATTTTCATAGCCAGACCAGAATGTAGCTAGCCGGGTGGTGGCTAATTTTACATTTTTTTAAGGTGGTGTGTCCATTTTACACAAGAATCTGCTTAACTTAAAAATGTAATATTTGTAACTTTTTAGATGGTAGTTGGTTGGTTGTTATGGGTTTAACGCCATTTTTCAGCACACGATAGGCTATACATGGCGGCTAGTATATCTGGTGGAGGAAGAAACCGAGAAAACCCCGGGAAGAACCACCGACCCACAGGAAGCTATTGGCAAGCTTTCTCGCATACCCACGTTGGCTGAGCTCAATACTCGAATCCATGCGGACAGTTGTGAGATGTCAGTGATCTGTAAAGGTGAGCACCTTAGACCACTTGGCCACCTGGGGCCCCTTAGATCGTAGTGGAAATGACTGAAATATATATAACAACGCTACGAGTAGATATCATCATCGCTGACCAATCACGTGACTATATCAGTGTAAAGACAAACCCTGCATCAAAGGTCGCTCACCAGCTGTTGGGTCAGCCAGGTTCAAAAGACAATGGCTAAGTGAGTGAGTAACTATCCTGGATTATCTTTATTAAATACCCAAGAAGAAGTAAGAACAGGCGTCATTTAAGTAACAGGGCTTTGAATTATGTGACAGGTTGTTTATTTAATAGATTAATTTTATAAGGATAGTGGGAAACATAAAAGTGTAGTGGAACCAGCGCATAGCATAGCCGCAGGTTCTAAAGCATCTCGACCTTAAATGATAGCATAGCAGGAATGCTACAGTAAAAGGACATGGGGAGAAAACACATGGGGAGAAAACTGGTGTTGATCCATTTCACTACTTTTGTTTCTTAGGCTCTTTCTTTTCCTTCATGGAAGAAATCTCACTATCTACATCGATTCCTCAAACTCTGCAGCTGATCTTCTTGACCAGGTCAACATGGAACATTTTCTTTTGATGGTGGTATGTCAGTCAGATTAAACCATGTACAAAAGACAATGGCTAAGCAAGTGGGTAATTATTCTGGATTATCTTAATTACATACTCAAGAAGTGACAAGAGGTGTCAATTGAGTGATAGGGCTCAGAATTAGGTAGCAATGTTTATTTAACAGAATCATTTTTAAAGGACAGTGGGAAACATACAAACATATCAGCATAGGATATCAGCAGGTTCAAAAGCATTCCAGGCTGAAATTATACCATATCAGGATTGTAATGGCAAATGGCCCTGGGGAGAACAATGAATAATAATGAAAATAATAATCATAATACATGTAATAAGTAAAGCAACTTTGATGGTTTGCCATCAGAAATTCCTGTGGATTTTTGTACATTTACAGTATTTACTTGTATGTTATGATCTATTCAAAAATATTTTAATCATACTTAAAGTCTTGTGCTTACAAGTCAAACAAAGACAAAAACATTCTAACTACTGAGCCAAATCAAAGCCAAACATAAGAAAAAACATCTCACAGTATAACCCAGTTTATATGGTAATTCCTAAGTAAATGGAACATCTACAGAAATAATAGCAGTGCAGCCACTTTTATTCCTGGCACATTTCATAGTAAAAATCACCCCAACTTATAAAAAGTAATAGAAAAATCCCTATTGTTCCATATTTAAAAGGGTAATGGCCTATATGCAGATCAACTTACATGCAAATATATATTGTACTCTCAAAATCTATTATGTATATTTTGTATACAGTCAGTAGAATCTAATAGCCCAAACATCCAAGAGATCAGAAGTTTGAAATGCCTGAGCTCCCGTTTAAACAGAGATGTTGATCCCTACCAGCTGTAGAGGATGTAATTGGTGTATCCAATAAAGTTCTCTATCTTTCTGATTAATTTTGCTACTAGAGAGCTCTGGATCAGATTGGATGATTTCTATTATCTGATACTGAATACAACAAATGTTGTGGTCAGGTTGGTTAAAATGTTTAGACACTGGGGTCTCCTTCTTATTACGGATGTCCCTTAAGTGTTCTTTAATTCTCACTTTGAATTCCCTTTTTGGTCTCACCTACAAATTGTTTGCCACAGAGATGGCAGGTGAGTTAATAAATAACATTACGTGTAGTACAGTGACCTCTTAACTTTGAAGTATATTTGAGGTTTGTAAATGTGCTTCTAAATATTTTAGATATGTCTATTTCATGCTAAATGTGCAGTTAACGGTCTCGCAATCTAATACTTTGTTTGTGATGCACTGTCGAAGATAGTCAGCTACCTTTTTTTTGGTAGTATGACAAACTTTAAAAGGGGGATTAAGTGGTTTTGGAGCAGCAGGTGCTTGACTTTTTGGCGTTCTGAAACCGGGTCATCCAGTTTTCTCTTTTTGTTGGTGTTAGCATCTCTTCTAATCATGGTGGATGTGGAAGAGTTTGATAGAAGTACTGATGTGCTTCCGAAGAGACTCATCGGGCTCTTTGTGGAATTGGATCTATACAATTGGTATCTCACAGTGGGTCGCCTTCTAACAAGAGATCAAAACTCTGAACCAACAAAGTGTCATATATTGTATATACTTGCTTATAAGTTGAGTCCAGCTGTAAACTGCACAGACCCATTTGATATTGCATAATGCTCCAGCAGATCTGGGCAGAGATTTACAAATCCACCTGCCTGACTCCCTGGACAAGCTCAAGTTTCCTAGGGACTTGCTGTGGGCAAGTAAAAAAAACTGAGAGAGAGAGGGAGAAAGAGATCGTGTTCCTTTCATAATGTTTTATGTTCTGCAAGTTTTATATCCTGCAATCTCACCACAGTATATATATCAGCACCTTTATTTAGTGTTTATATGAACCACATTCTTCTATTACTTAATTCGCCACAGTTTCTTTCATCTATCGTATGTCATTTCTATCTTGTAGTCAATATCAAGATCGGTCTCACATTTTCTTGTGCAACTGTGATAATGTCAATATTTACAATTTAAAGCAAGTTTTGACACATAAGGAATAAATATTTATATTTTAACTTAGCAGTTACATTTTAATCATAATATTTGTATGTATCCGAGATTCGCTGACTTCCAGGTCCTAACTGAGCCTTGGGCAGTTTGTGAGCTTGCCAACTCTAAACAATCCACTTCAGGGATCGCGCTGGGCATCACCAATGTCGCAAATTGCAATTTTTATTCCTGATTGGCAACAAAATATACCATCTGACGATTTTTTTGGCTACAATGTTTTTGGCTGTTAAAACTTGTATATACAATCTTGGGTTTGGAGTGGAGGAATTTAAAGGCACCATGAAAGGAAGCCACAAACTTGGGTATACAATGCACTGGAATCTATCTATTGTTACATAAACAAATCCTTTGTTCATATTGACTGCTTATGCTGACATCTGGCCTGAGTACTGTATGCAGTGATACACTCCAATAGTCATGCTACCAGACTAGCTACAATCGACCAAACGACCGCTAATCCGGGTTTTTTTTTTTGGGAAAAATGTACCAGAAAAAAAAAGTTTTGCTGAAACTTCAAAGAAAAATGATTACCTTTGAAGCAACAATCGTTCTGTATAAATACGAAGTAAATGAAAAATAAAATTCAGTCTCAATCAGAACTATATACTGTAATGGATAAACGTAAGTGAGACTTTTTGTGTTCATCATCTCATCCTAAGATTAAGTTAACAAAATTAACAGCATTTGGATTTAGTGCAAGTGCATCAGACAACCCAGTAACTGAAACAGATGTTATACCTGACAGTTCAACATCATCTACTTGTAGTGCAGCTGACAGTAATGCTTTAAGTACAACACCACATCATGATGAACGGATACCAAAATCCCGAAAATGTCTTGGCAGTTGGAAATTTGGGTGTCCGTGGCTGAGATATGATAGAAAATTAATTAGATAATTCCAAAATGGGGGCTGGATTTTGTGTCTGAAGAGGGGTGGGTGATGGTGGTGCATTTCATACTTTTCGGACAATCTTCAAGAATTTTACATTAGGTCCATCCCAATTGAATATTTCCAAGGTTACCGTTTATTCTCTTACATATATTGATTTTACGCAAATGTATTCATGTATAAGGCTTTCTTGCCCTATAAGAGATAACTATTTTCAATAAATCGTATACACATCAGAGCATACTCTCAATTTTCCGTGTGCTGATTATCCATGTGTCAGTGCAGGCAAATAAAAAAGAAGAAAATATTATAAAGAAAACTAGTCTTGAAATGTTGTCTTTAGAAACTTTAGAAAACTATGTACATAATAAGGCTTTGAGGCACATGACAGGATGTATCAATCACACCCCTGTGACCCTATGACACTGAAATATACACGGTTCTCGTCTAGCTAAGACAGGCAGCTTAAGATTCTACTGTTCAGCCGATACAAGAAATTTACAAATACCGAGTCTGTAATAAACTGGATACAGTGTATCATTTAATATGATAAAAAGTTGGTCAGTTTATACACTGTTTAAAGACAATTAAAAGGTAAGGCAGTCAGAGATAAACAGACACCTTTCAGAGATTTACTTAATTGGCTCATAATAGCTAGGGTGATGTGTCAAGTCAAATCCTTTGAGCACTGCTGAGGGAGAGCCCATTAGGCTAATTTGCATAGGTAAAGTATACTAAGTGGAACAATCCAATTTGTCTGAAGTTAAGTACATCAAAGAGAGAGAATCTAATGAGAATCAGCACATACGAATATGAAGGAGACTTCGACTTTGAAACTGCATTCAGCAAGTGGGCAGCCGTAAAATCACGACGCATACTCATGCGACATTCGATTTCAATATTTTTATGAAACAACATTTTAATAGTGCAAAACATTATAAATAAGCATACAAAACAGTAATGTAATGATTTATTCTGTAATATTGTGGTATTGTATTGTTTGCTGTCAATAAAGTAATAAATACTCCATCTTTTTCAATTTTCATTGCCTACTACATTAATAGACATGGAAAAATACTTACTCCTTGCTTGGCGACACTTTTTGAAAATTGGCGACAAAATATTGAGATTTGCGACTTTTTTAAAGCCAGCACCATCCCTGCACTTGTCAAAGCTTGTTATAATGCATGTTTCCAATTTATAAGGTGAGTAGGTGTTAATTGTTAATAATATAACTCAAGAGATTTCTTGTTGTGTGTTTGGAAATAAACGGCACTTGTCTCTAATGATTACCTACCAGAAGGATTTTGTTAAAAGCGTGATTGATGTACTGAAAATGTAGAATCCACAAGCGGTGTTTAGTATTTGTTGTTTACATGATAATTACAGGAGACCAATACATACCTACTGCTTGGGAAACAATTAAATATATAAAAAAATAAGTGTTCTCAATATCAAAACTCAGCTTGTCAAATAATTTGATGCATCTCGCTGATTTCAAGGTGACTAGATAATTGTTAATTCGATGAATTAAATAGGTGTTCACAACTCCTTCAGTTGTGACCTACTGCTTGGGAAACAATTAAATATATAAAAAAATAAGTGTTCTCAATATCAAAACTCAGCTTGTCAAATAATTTGATGCATCTCGCTGATTTCAAGGTGACTAGATAATTGTTAATTCGATGAATTAAATAGGTGTTCACAACTCCTTCAGTTGTGAGTATAAATAAATCATTACAAACAGTCTATCTTTAATTGTTGTTGATGTAGTTGATGAGATGAGTCAGCTATCTTATCTGGGCCAAAAAAGGAATTTCCTTAAAATATCCCATATTTTATTTTATCTTATTTTTTTTACTCATGTTGGAATATTTTGTTTGGGGCAAGCGCTAATTTCCCAAGGGCAAGTTCAATTTTCTATTTTATAAAATTTTTAAATTCCTGTCTGGGTATTTGCAGCTTGTTAGGAGTATCAGTATGAAAAACAACACAGACCCTGATCTGTCGGTGCATTATGTGATGGCAGATCACGGTCTATGCTGTTTTGCAGTTGGGCTTGACTTAAAAGTGAGCATAGACAGTAATTGAAAACATTTGGTTTGGTGTTAATAATAAGTTTGAGCTATCAGGGATGTTCACTAAAAGAAATATTTAAAAATGTCACCAATTGAAATGTTTATGATTTAACCTTTGACCCCCATTAATAAGACTGCCACAACAGGAAACAATAATAACACCCATCTTGTTGGTGTTACTTTATCAGCCTGATTTCTACTAAGTTACTGTATCAGCCTGATTTCTACTAAGTTACTGTATCAGCCTGATTTCTACTAAGTTACTGTATCAGCCTGAATTCTACTAAGTTACTGTATCTGCCTGATTTCTACTAAGTTCAGTGAAATTTCACCCTGCAGCTTAAGAGAAGATTGACTTATTTACAGACAGAAGAACAGACATACAGTCAGTACCATATATACTTGCATAGAAGTCAAATCAAACTGCAAACAACATAGACTCTGATCTGCAGGCGCATAATGCACCGGCAGATCAGGGTCTATGTTGTTTGTTCTACTGATGAATCATTTCAAACTGCATAGACCCAGATCTGCTGGTGTATTATGCAATGGCAGATCAGTGTTTATGTTGTTTGCAGTTTGACTCATCTTATAAGCGAGAATATACAGTATCTATCACAGTATCCTGACACTTAAGTGTGAGGATCATCCTCCTCTTTTTATATCATGAGAAGAAGGAAAGAATTTTACTGTGTTGTAATATACCATACTAGCAAATGAATTTTCTGGAACCAGTCCAACTTTGAGCGTACTTGCTGCCCCTTACTTTCATGCACAGAATGCAGCTCTAACAAAACCACCAACTTCTCACCAACCTAGAAAAAAAAGAAGTGAAAAAAAAGAAGTCATTAAAAGTTGTGAGATAATAATCTAGTTTGTACAAAACTATGCCAGCAGGTTTCCAATACCAATACTGATGAGTTTATAAGTAAAAATCATTTGTACAAGGTGACGAGTGTGATTTTTCAAGGGTGATTGGGAATAGGGATCACTTCAAAGTAGTGCTGAAACAAATACTGATTTTACTATTCAATAATTCATAGCCTGTATTCAATTTGTTGTTGAATATTTGTTGTGGTATCATCATAAAATATTTACTACAGTAACCGCTGACCTGAGTTGAACCAGGAGCCACAAAACCAGAAATTGTGTAAACAATTGCGACCCATGTAACTTGTATCTAGACTTGTCTGTTCTTCCAGGCTGCTGAATTACTAAGATATGTAACCCTATTACAATAAAAACAGAGTGGATGACATTTAAAAAAACACTTAAATGAGATTTCTTTTGCTGAGAATGGACCCATTGATTCTCATGGAAGCCGACATTGATGTACAGTATCAGCATAATTGGTATCAGCCATTGAAAATGGAGAATGCATGGGAAAACTATTTGAGGTTATTCTCAACATTATTTTTCTACAGCGATGAAACATGTATAACATACATGTATCTTAGCCTGGCGTGCATTCACAAAGCATCTCAATTTGAGAATGTACTCAATTTTTTTCTATCTGCATACAATTTTATAACCAGCAAATTCATCAAAAATCACTTAAAAAAGTAGACTATTCACAGTATTTTTGTTGTAATTTTCAAATAACAGCTGATCAAAACTTGAGTTGAGTACATTATGTATTCAAGGGTGAGAAGTTTCATGAAAGCTGAACTTGATCGGGTGAGCTGCACTGCTCTTTAAATTCAGAAGGTGCATTTAACTGTAGTGTTAGCTTTGATCTAATTAGCTTCAATGATCACTTAGCTGTTCCTAACAGTAAAGAAAACATACATTCCATGCTGAATTAAAACTGATATACACCAACAGCTGGTTATGTCATGCCTACAGTAGGGTTTAAGTTCTATGAGAAAAATACTTTCAGGGCACCTGTCTCCCCTTTACAACTGTACTGACGTCTTGTAATTAATAAATAGTATAGATTGCCTTTTGGAGTTCTTCTTAAATAACAAATAACATTACAGTCTTGATTTGTATGAATTGCTATGAATACTGTAGTAATTAAAATAGTCATAGTTAGTTATATGTCACACTACTACATATTGTGGGGTGGTCTCAAAGTTTGAGTAACTCGTAAGGCACATTAAAAGTGGACATGTGCATCTATAAATGATACAATGAATATTTGAGTACCAATTTCCAACTTGAATATTTACCAAAAAGTACTCTTATTCAAATATTAGAATATTTTGTTTCAGACTACCTCAAAGAACCCCATTATAAAACTCCCTTACCAAAAATAACCCAGTCAAAATTCCTAAAGGGATAAACTGTATTTTAGCTACTTTAAGCAAAATTAATGATATTTATGAATAAAAAACTGCAACAAAATTTTGAAAAGTAACTCTCCAAATATAGATTCCTACAAATGCATGTAGGTCTAAGATTTATGAGGCAATAGATTCACATAAATAATTCATGGAAATGCATAACAGAGTTTAAAATACCCCACCAGACATTATTCTCAATTTTGACAGTCTGAAATCACACTGAAAACGGGATCTTGTTTCTGTGAGATTTTAAGGTCAAGGGTATTAAAGTCAGTGATGCTATGGGAAATGTATATTAAACTTATACTTGTAAGCAATAATTTATGATATTTCAATTTAATTTTCATATGCAGTAAGTTGTATGAATACAGATGTTATTTGTATCAACTGAAACCAACATATTTACCGCATATAATTCGGGTCCAAATGCAAACAACATAGACCCTGATCTGCCGTTGCATAATGCGCCAGCAGATCAGGGTCTATGTTGTTTGTTCTACTGATTAATCCTTACAAACTGCATAGACCCAGATCTGCTGGTGCATTATGCAATGGCAGATCTGGATCTATGCAGTTTGCAGTTGGTATTATCTTATACATGAGTATATACTATTGTTAACTGGTGCTGCAATACAAAAAAAGAATTTTGACTCTAAAATGCATCTTAATGGTTTGATCAATACATACAGTTTGACTGAGTTTGTTTTGTCATTTCTTTTTTTTTAGTTTTTTTTTAATAAATATTCATTCATACACTGTTATATACTAATGTTTTCATTTTTTTGTTGTTTTAAATAAGTCTGTTCATCATTGCATGACATAAGTCTGTTCATCATTGCATGACATAAATAAGTCTGTTCATCATTGCATGACATAAAGATAATGACTGAATCCTTCATTTTTGTGTCTGATATTTTATACTGAAAATTGATATAATCTATGTGAAAAAAATTAACTGAAAATAGAAATCAGTGTAAACAAAGACAAGCAATATTATCTTGTATGATATCATTCTTTTTGTAAAGTATCCCATTGTTTTTTTTTAATAACCTGAATAACTTTTCCTAGTACTAAAAGATAATTTCCTCCAACTATGAAATTAAAGAATAGTAAATAGATAAAAATTATAATAACCAGTCATCATAAAAATTATAATAACCATTCGTCATAAAAATTATAATAACCATTCATCATAAAAATTATAATAACCATTCATCATAAAAAGTATAATAACCATTCATCATAAAAATTATAATAACCATTCATAATAAAAATTATAATAACCATTCATCATAAAAGTCAAACTTTTAGCTCGGATAGACCATCTCATAAAATCGATCCTCTAACATATCAATAAACTCTAGCTGGGGTTCTTGATGACCATGGGCCCTTGTATTTACAAATTAACACTTAGTTCAAGGTAATCCTGTATCAAATATATATATATATATAAAGAATTCTACTTTATTGGCTTAAATATGAGTCTATTATTCTACTGGAATATAAAGAGTTTAAAGATGCAGCACAAACAAACAAAAAACACACCCACCTTTCTGTATAATGAGAATATCTGAAAACCCACAATAAGGTAGAACTGAGGAAAGTAACAATGAATAGTATTATAGCAATTCCAAATTATAAAAAACTATGGGTCATTTGAAAATTTAAAGGGCCACCAAGGAATTTGATGGGTCAAGTATCTCTTAATATTGCTTTTGGAACAAAACAAATGTTATCTTTCAATTGGTTATATGGGCGAGGGGGTCCACTCAAAAATGTATTCAGTTCCACTGAATTTACTACAGTTTTCTTGTAAACTGAAGCTGGCCCATCCCAGGGAGATCACTGTCCTTGCAGATTTCCTTTTTAACAAGAACAATAATAAAAATAATAATAATATTAATAACAATAGCAACAGCAAATCACAATAAAACAAGATGCATTTTGCTTATGAGATACATGTTTAAAGTACCCTTTTTGGCAGATAATTACCAAGCCCTTATTTATATCCTGGGGGAACAATATATACAAGAAAAATCAATTCAAACTTATTTCCTTGTACAGGTGAAACTCCAAATTTATCTGTAAAGTATACAAAGCATGACATGAAAACAAAAAAAAAGGACAAACAAAAGAATCTTTAGGTTTGTTTGCATGTAAAGTTGGCTCACACCCAACATACCATGTATATAACAATAATATAACAATTGAAATAAATTCTACAACTGAATATAAAAGAAAACAACGTCGTTTATAGTTATCATTTACTGAAAACAGAGTAGATACAATTCAGTAACACAACACACTGCAATATTAGGAACATAACTGTATCCCCCTGACCTACAAAATCTTGTGATCTAACACGGCTTCTGAGTGCATGATTTTGTAATGTCCGAATGATCAATGAGCGACTTTCTTTGGATTACTTTGAAAAAGATTTAAAAATATTACACATCTGGATATCTTTTTAAAGTTCTAAAAGGTATGCTAATGCTTCCAAATATAATACTTCTTTACATTGTTGTCACAGATGGATCCAGATATATCGTGCGTGGTGGGGGTGGGGGGCTTAAAACAAATAGATGAGGAGTGTCTATGTGACAAACCCCCAGTGGGGCCCAAAAGGTAAATCCCCCGGAAGCTCATGCATTTTAGGTGTTTCCAGGGCATACTTTTAACAATCTAATTGTAAAGAAAACTTATTCTATGCAATGTTCCGGTTGTCTTGCGCTCATTTTTTTTTTTTGGGGGGGGGGGCGGTCCTTGGTTGTCCTTGGTTGTCTGTATTGTCCACCCTCCTAACTTTGTTCCCATCCTTGAATCGTGCGCCATGTTTCTTGCGACCTAATGTGCTTATTGGGAGATAATGACATCATCAATTGAGTCACCAGTGTTCTTCAAAAGTGACAGCAAGTATTTAACAAGTAAAATCAGCCAAAATGAGATTTAAACAGGTAATTTTATGTAATTTAAACAAATCAGAATGAAAATCTATATTTTGACTTGTGTCATACATTTTCGCCTTGAATTTTGTATTATATGCTAAAGATAGGTCCGCTGATCACATGTTGGCTTTGTTTACATTTCTTGAACAGGAAAACACACTTTGGGAATTTATGCAACGGCAAAGCCAATGTAAATATTTGGTTTTAATCATGTGGGGTTCTTATACAACTAAGAAAAATTTACACTGGTAATGTATATTCACTATGGACTTTTTCGTTTCAGCATTATTTCATAATAAACATTGATTCTACATCAAAAGACATTGAATCTATTATAATAAAATGTGTATCCATTCACTAGTGTCTATTTTTAAATTTCTCTCTCCCTCTGTCTCAGTCTATTGTTCCATGTATTTATATGGTAAAGAACAAGCAAGCAGTAATGTAAGTGCATATAGAATTAACGGGAAAAAATTTCGTTCTTAAATTTTATTTTATTTTTATTTAAAAAACACGGAGACGCTATAAACTAATAATATCCATACCTTGGCCTAAATGGCACATTCCGGTCATATGCAACGTGACTTTTTAGTTAGTGGCACGAACCATGGATACCCTTCCGGAAACAAGTAAACTTACACTAGGAAAATCGATAATTCTGAACTAATGTACATCAATGCCAAATATTTTTTTTTAACGATGATTAAATGAAGTAGATATAGTTTAACACTATCTATGGTTATTTAAATCGATTGTCACAATATTATAACGAACGCGTTCAAATTCATGTTACGGGCACGAAATATGGAGGTTCGAGGATAGCAAACGAATGCTTAATATATCAGCGGAAATGCAATTCCACTATATTATTTATAATATTATCTATTGCCGCATACTACATGTGATCGTTATGATCTCTTTATCATACCCTGACATAGTAAGTTTCCCCCGTCTGTTTCATTTGATAAATATTTTGTTCACGTGCATGACTGTTGAATAAAACACGCACTCCAATTATTTGAACAGCTGGTAAGCAACCGGAGCCAAAGAGAGTGATTTCCCCTTGGGACTGGTCGCTTTAGATTGCCGAAATGTGCTTTGTATTAAACGTAATTATCCAGACGTTACTATTCCCAAATCACCAACCACGCTTGTCTTGACCTGCTGAGACTATATCTGCATATCGAGTTTGGCTTTCAGTTGCATAGCGATGAGGTAGCGCTGTTCAGTTAGTTTGTACTTCTGAGAGAGGGACCTGTATAAGGTGAACTTGTTTGCATTGGCAACATGTTCAATGCAGATAATATTGGCATGCATCTATGCTACTACTGTGACCGAAATTTCTTTATATGTGGTAATTATTGAAACTATGCAGTATCTCAATCAGACAGCTGATAAAATGACTGCTACCATGTGCTCGTAAAATGAGCTTAAGCTAGTCAAAAGTTATTAAAACGGGAAATTAATTTTGCCAGTTTAGACAATACCAGCTTCTGAAAGTGCAATGAATGAATCATAAAATATATTAAATGTAATAAAAAATAATAAAAAAAAGGTTATCTGCTTGTTTTGTTTTTCCAATTTAACTTTGAAGTCCAGGACGTGAAAATGACCAAGCGGAGCTAGCAGTCTTTTGAGAGGTGCACATCTAAAGTAAGGCCAAGCTGAAAACGGTATAATCCAAATTACATCCATCAATCATACACCAAAATAAAGGGAATTAAATGTTCTTTTAACAATAACTAAGATACACAAGATCTGTTTTAAATGGCCAGAATAACCAGTGCGGAAATCCTGGGAAATTTTTTATCTTTAAAAATCAATGCAAAGTGCGAAACTCTAGAGCGCAACCTGAAAGCTGCTGGCCGGGTGACCCAGACCAGCTGAAGACCGGATGTTCGGGTATGAAAACGGACGAATGGTCACCTGGGTCAGCTTTGTTGGTCAGTTTTGCGTTGAATTATGGCGAAGTCTGAATTTTATATATCACCACCACCCTTTCTTTTTTTAAAAAAAGAATTCCTTGAAAAGTGAGAGCAGGCATTTCACCCCCACCCTCTTTAAAAATAATAATAATAATAATTCCTTAAAAAGTGAGAGCAGGCATCTCAGCAAATAATTGGCTGATTACTTGTGGTGGCAGTGTCGTTTTGAGCAACAGTATCTCGCAAGAGGACCATCTGGGAGCAGTTTGCATTGAATGAGGCTCGTAAGGGAAAACCCTCCCATGGAATCTTTACTGTGTGAATGAAACCAATTTTGGTGGACAGTAGATATTTACGGTAATAAAGAGTACACTTGTGTTTTGAATAATACATTCACTGGTAATAATAACGGTTAAAATATTAAGTAAATGCAGGCCACTAGTGCGTGAATTGCTGAGTTCACTACATCAAGGCAACACAAAGTAAGTGAGAATCGAGTGCAACCTGTTGCATGTGCCAGGTACAAAGTACAAATTCAATGTCATACTTGGAAATGGAGGTCGAACGAGTATCGTGAACGAATAGTGGTAACAAAACGACTTTGTTGGATGAGCAACCATGAGTTGCATTGATTGTAGTTTATTAACAGGTGCAGGCAGGCTTATTCGGACCATATTACGGGTTGATTCGAACCATGTGAAATATTGAGTTTCGTCTTAGGATTAGATGTGAATGTGGCATGTACCGTTGTTTAAAATATGATATTTCTCATTATTTCCCAGGTAATTTGAGCAGTTCAAAGCTACATTTAAAGAAACAAAACCCCGATTTTACGTGGGGTAATGACATAAATGAAATAATGAAACTGTTTATCCATCGTCGCAAGCCACGACCAATACTCAATCACACTCCTATAAAGCGTAGCGGATTATCGCAAGTAGGTTGCGACGATGCTTTTGATCTCGCCATGAGATCGTTTTACAAATGAAATTAAGAGTATCGGTCAATGGATAGAGGGTTGGGGGGGGGGGGTCCAAACTTGTAACAATATATACAAAGTTAGATTTTTGTGTGGAAAAGTATGTACACACACATGATGCACCAAACACAGAATTAAAACCAAAGTATATTGCAGTATGTTAATTGATAAAGCTCTAAATAAAATGCATGGAAAAACGCCAAATTTCGAATGCTAAAAATAAAATAGAAAATAATGTAGAAAGCAGGATTGAAACTATATAAAAGGCAGCAAAGCAAAGCAGCACGAGGTACATAAACATTGATTGCTAAACTAGAAGGCACATTTCCACTGAAACCCTGACAAGGTATGTTGACATTGGCATTGTTAAGGCACATTTGCACAGAAGCCTGACAAGGTACGTTGATATTGTTGTTCTTCCTTTGAGTTCGAAGATGACCAAGACATCACTAACTCGTTTGGTTTCTGTGAGTACGTGAGTGGCTGATCAGGCCAATTTGTGCTCTGAACTGTATGTGGCAAACTTGACAGTAGATGCTGCTTGGGTTTGCTTGATCAATAGTGCATGTGCTGCAGTTCAGAGATTTACACTGCTCATGCTTCTGCAATGCCTCTGCAGTTCGCCTTCGTTCAAAGTCTGTAGCTCCATTATGGATGAGACTCTGCCAGGTGGAGTGATCCTGTGTGAGATTGGGTCAATGTTGAAGTGTTTTAAGGATGACTTGAGGAAATCTTTAAAGTGTTTCTTCTGAGCACCCTGAGATCGCTTCCCCCCTTCAGCTTGCTGTAGAAGATCTTGGGTAGTTGCTCTTCTGACATCCTGGTGATGTTACCTGCACATTTCAACTGTGATTTCATCAGCAGAGTGTGGATGCTTGGAATGCCTGCCTGTGTGAGAAGCTCAGTGTCTGGGACTCTGTCCTGCCATCTTATCCTCATCAGTTTCCTCAGGCAGCCCATGTGAAAATGGTTCAGCTTCTTTGCATGGCATCTGTACACCATCCAGGTTTCACAAACATACAGCAGGGTCGGCAACACAATGGCTTTGTAGACCTTAAGTTTTGTTTGTAGACTCTGTGCTCTTACACATTTGCACATAGTTTGTCAAAGGCCACACTTGCTTTAGCAGTTCTGGCATTGGCTTCATCATCGATGTGAACTGCACGTGACAATGTGCTGCCGAGGTAGGTGAACTTGTCCACTACCATGAGGGTTTGGCCATTTTACTGTGATGGTAGGCTCTGTGAAAGGCTTTCCTGGTGCAGGTTGTTGTATCACCTGTCTTCTTGATACTGATTGTGAGACCAAAATTGTCACAAGCTGAAAAGAAATGGTCCATACTGTGTTGCATGTCAGACTCAGATTTGGCATTCAGGGAACAGTCTTCAGCAAATAGGAGATCACAAGCAGTCACTTCCTGAAACTTCATCTTCACCTGTGGTCTTCTCAGATTGAACAGCTTGCCGTCAGTTCAGTATCTGATGTTGATCCCAGTGTCATAGTCACGGATGGCATCAGTAAGCATGGCAGAGAACATCGTACTGAAGAGGGTTGGACCAACACACATCCTTGCTTGACTCCATTGGTGACTGGGAATGATTCAGATGACTCGCCATCATCCACAACACAAGCAAGCATGCCATCATGGAATTACCGAACCATCACGATGAATTTCTCTGGGCAAAAAAATTTTGCCATGATATTTCAAAGGCATCCACGGCTGACTGTGTCAGAGGCTTTTGTCAGGTTGATTAATGTGATGTACAGGTTGGAGTTCTGATTCTGGCATTTCTCCTAGAGTTGACAAGCTGCAAGCACCATGTCTGTGGTCCCTTGTCCTTTCCTGAAGCCATACTGACTCTCTGGCAGGAGCCCTTGATCGATGTGATGCATAAGACCATTCAGCAGAATTCTGGCAATGATTTTGCCGGCTATTGACAGCAAGGAGATACCCTGATGGTTGTCGCAGGATTGTCTGTTGCCTTTCCGCTTGTACAAGTGGACAATGGATGCATCCTTGTACTCCTAGGTATAGTTCCTTGAGTTCACATTGAAAGGAAGAGTTCAGTCAGTTTCTGTGCCATATGCGAGCCTCCGGCTTTGTAGACTTCTGCTGGTATAGCATCTGCTCCAGGTGCTTTGCCATTTGACAGCATGTCAATTGCTTTCAGTTTCAGTCAGCTCTGGAGGATCGGCAAGTGACATGTTGATTTCCACTTGGGTCAGTCAATCATTTGCCTCCTCACTGATAGATGACTGTTGATTGAGGATGTTGTAGAAGTGTTCTCCCCATCTTTGAAGTATCTTTTCTTTGTTAGTGAGCAGTGTGGTGTTGTCAGCACTCAGTATTGGAGATGTTCCTGATGACTGTGTCCCGTAGATTCTCTTCAAAGCATCACAGAACTTCTTAATGTCATTCCTGTCTGCGTAGGACTGAATCTCATCTGCCTTATTGCTCAGCCACAAGTCTTGCAACCCTGAGTTTGCATTAGACAGTTCTCTTGATGTTGTTGAAGGCTGCCTTCTTAGATGAAATACTGACTTCTAAATAGGCCTTCTGTAGCTGATGTTTCTCATTCAGAAGTCTCTGTATGGTAGCATCAATCTCATCAAACCAATCTTGATGTTTATGTGTGATGGGACCGATGGTTTTGGATCCAGTTGAGTACACAGAGTCTCTAAAGGATGCCCAGTTTTCCTCGACATGCTCAGAGTTTGTATTGATTGTATTCAGTTGACTGCACAGTTCTTCAACAAATGCCTGTTTCACATTCCCCTGTTCCAATTTGGTGACATAAAGATTTTTAGGCACTTTTTTGCCTAGTGGTTGTCTGCTAGGCTGAATTCTGATATTGAACTTGGAGACTATGAGCCTGGGGTCAGTCCAGCATTCTGCACTTCTCATGGCCTTCGTCACTTGGACATCCTGCTTGTCTTTTCTCCTGACGATGATGTAGTCAGTAAGATGCCAGTGCTTGGAGTGTGGGTGTATCCTAGACGTCTTGTTGCGGTTTGGCAAGTGGAATACTGTGTTGGTCATTAGGAGGTCATGTTAGCACATTTTCTCAGTAGGAGGAGTCCGTTGTTGCATTTGCCAAATCCATTTTGCCAATGACACCTGGCCATGTCTGGTGATTTGTGCCAACTCTAGTGTTTTAAGTCGTCAAGGATGATGAGATTGTCTGCCTTTGGTACTTCTGCAATAAGAGACTCCAGGTCTTCATAAAATTTGTCCATTGGTCATATCTGGGTTTGTCATGGTGGGTGCATAGGTGCTTATGATAGTTGCATGTCTTTTTCCAGACATTGGGAGTCTCATTTGCAAGTCTGTCATTCACGCCCTTTGGAATATTTGTCAGCTTGCTAACTAGCTGTGATTTGTTGGCAAACTCAACACCAGCTTCACGGCTCCTATTTCAGTGAGTTGTCCTTCACTCAGGGCTGCTATCTGGATGTTGAATCTGGCCAGTTCTCAACCAACTTGGGACATTCTTCTCTCTGGTCTATCTAATGATGTTTTGTCGATTAGTGTGTGTATGTTCCAGGCACCTATGGTGAGTTGTGTCACCTTTGTCTTCTTCTTAGGTTTTCGACCACTAATGTGGGATCCCCATCAGCCGTGGTGTGCTGACCAGGGTTACGGTGAAGCAGGCAATGTTTAGGACACCTTTTCTAGCCCCTTCCTCATGCTACAGAGGTGAGCAGTGTGATCCTAAAAGGGCTGTTCAGTCACCTAGGGGGCTGTAGAGTTCCACTACTGCTTCTGTCCCATGAAAAGTGACCCTACACCCTGTGTGCAGGTCTTCAGCTACATTTCTTTTGTATCCGCACCTGCTACTTTACTGAGCCATTGTGATTTAACAGTTCACAAATACATCTAGTATAAGAAAATTACACAAATACATCTAATATAAGAAAATTACTCCATCTCATTATTTAGTCTTGAGTAATTTCAAAGCATGAAATGGGTCACTGAGCATAATGTCTGGTAAATTCTTACTGAATGATACATTAATTAAAACACCCAAATTTTGTAATGTTTCACCGATTGAAGCAAATTAATTGCCAATAAAACACAGTTAAAGTTTGTCCACTTACCTTTGACGACTGGCTTCGCGAGCCACCAAAGTTGTAAGTTTTGTCTAATTGATTATAATTTTATGGGCAATCAAACAAATGCCAATATTTGATAAAAAGTTAATCCAATTAATCAAGTCATAACTGACTTCCTCTTTCTTAATCTATCATAAACGTTGAAGATAATCTCAAAACAATCTAACCTTGATTTGATTATGCAGACCTAAGTGTCACATCGGTGACATGTTAGCTTCGCCCAGTTCATATTGACTTGGGTGCGATAATATTGGGCGATAAGGTGTAAACAGTAGTCTAGCAAATGTCGATCATTGGCACATATAGTAAATTTGTTGGGAACAGTGTGCGCTCCATAGAAAATTATGCCACAGGCGAATTGAGGATAATTACGACTGATGCTCTGGTTCAAATAAACGCGCATCATAAAAATGCACGGGTTAGAATTTTCATGTGTCAGAAATCGGTCAAATTTAAATTCCAAGTGTCAAAACTGGAGGGTGCGTGTCTATTGAGAATCCTGTGATTGCTCAACTAAAGGCACATTTGTACTGAAGCCCTGACCAGGTATATTGACACTGACATTGTTAAACTTTAAGGCAGATTTGCACTGAAGCTCTGGCAAGGAACATTGACATTGATTGCTATCTTAAAAGGAACATTTGCACTGAAGCCCTGATAAGGTACATTGACATTGATTGCTAAACTAAAAGGGATATTTGCACCAAAGACCTGACAAGGCACATTTGCACTGGAGCCTTAACCAGGTACATTGATGTTGATATTGCTAAACTTAAAGGCACATTTCAACTGAAGCCCTGACAAGGTACGTCACCACTGACATTGTTAAATTAAAAGGCACATTTGCACTGAAGCCTGTACCAGGTCCGAATCACCTTGCTGCATTCTTTGAAATTGGGAGTGATTTGCAGCTCATTGTGCAGGCTGTTCCAGATTCTGGGGGTCTTGAATTTAAAGAAAGCTTGCCATACTTTGTGGTGTGTCCTCTTGGTACTGTTGTCAAATTATTGTGTTCTGAAATTATAGTTACACTCTTTAAATGTGACCAGATAATTGAAGTAATTAGGCTTTGTTTTTTTGTTTAGTATCTTGTATACTTAAGTTGCCATGTATCTTAATCGGCTAATATGTAGAGCAGTAAGATTTGCTTTTCTAAAACAGAGAATCATATAAGTTATTAAAATCATTAAAAAAAAAATTAAATGCCCTATGCTGTAGTTTTTCCATTATGATATACTGTTGGATACAGTGCAGTTGTCGGGGGGTTTATAGATTGACATCAAGTTGGTTACTTATTCCTTATTCCTGATTCAATAAGGAATAAGTAACCAGTTACTGGTTCAATAAGGAATAAGTAACCAGTTACCAGTTCAATAAGGAATAAGTAACCAGTTACTGGTTCAATAAGGAATAAGTAACCAGTTACTGGTTCAATAAGGAATAAGTAACCAGTTACTGGTTCAATAAGGAATAAGTAACCAGTTACTGGTTCAATAAGGAATAAGTAACCAGTTACCAGTTCAATAAGGAATAAGTAACCAGTTACTGGTTCAATAAGGAATAAGTAACCAGTTACTGGTTCAATAAGGAATAAGTAACCAGTTACTGGTTCAATAAGGAATAAGTAACCAGTTACTGGTTCAATAAGGAATAAGTAACCAGTTACTGGTTCAATAAGGAATAAGTAACCAGTTACTGGTTCAATAAGGAATAAGTAACCAGTTACCGGTTCAATAAGGAATAAGTAACCAGTTACCGGTTCAATAAGGAATAAGTAACCAGTTACTGGTTCAATAAGGAATAAGTAACCAGTTACTGGTTCAATAAGGAATAAGTAACCAGTTACTGGTTCAATAAGGAATAAGTAACCAGTTACTGGTTCAATAAGGAATAAGTAACCAGTTACTGGTTCAATAAGGAATAAGTAACCAGTTACTGGTTCAATAAGGAATAAGTAACCAGTTACTGGTTCAATAAGGAATAAGTAACCAGTTACTGGTTCAATAAGGAATAAGTAACCAGTTACTGGTTCAATAAGGAATAAGTAACCAGTTACTGGTTCAATAAGGAATAAGTAACCAGTTACTGGTTCAATAAGGAATAAGTAACCAGTTACTGGTTCAATAAGGAATAAGTAACCAGTTACCAGTTCAATAAGGAATAAGTAACCAGTTACCGGTTCAATAAGGAATAAGTAACCAGTTACCAGTTCAATAAGGAATAAGTAACCAGTTACTGGTTCAATAAGGAATAAGTAACCAGTTACCAGTTCAATAAGGAATAAGTAACCAGTTACTTATTCCCAATTCAAAAATGTTCACATCTGGTTGGTTGCTTATTCCTTATTCACAACGAGTTGGGTTACTAATTCCTTATTAAACTGGTAACAAGTTACTTATTCCTTATTGTATCGAGAATAAGGAAAAAGTAACCAACTTGATGTCTGTGCCCTCTAGCTGGTACCAAAAAGAACATTTGTATTTCTCCAATTGGGTTATAACAATAGCTATGAATGCCCTGAAGAGTGTTCAAATTTGATGTAGCATTTTTTTAATCAGCAAGAAGTCGGTGCAAACCTATTCATTATTGAATCGGGAATAAGAAATAAGTAGCCAACTCGATGTGAATAAGGAATAAGTAGCCAACTTGATGTGAATAAGGAATAAGTAGCCAACTCGATGTGAATAAGGAATAAGTAGCCAACTCGATGTGAATAAGGAATAAGTAGCCAACTCTATGTGAATAAGAAATTAGTAACCATCTTGATGTAAATAAGGAATAAGTAACCCAACTCGATGTGAATAAGGAATAAGTAACCCAACTCGATGTGAAAAAGGAATAAGTAACCCAACTCGATGTGAATAAGGAATAAGTAACCAACTCCATGTGAATAAGGAATAAGTAACCAACTCGATGTGAATAAGGAATAAGTAACCCAACTCGTGAATAAAGAATAAGTAACCAACTTGATGTGAATAAGGAATAAATAGCCAACTTGATGCGAATAAGGAATAAGTAACCAACTCGATGTGAATAAGGAATAAGTAACTCTATTCGATGTGAATAAGGAATAAGTTACCAACTCGATGTGAATTTTTTTTAATCGGGAATAAGTAACTAGTTGGTTATTTCTTATTGAACTGGTTACTTGTTCTTTATTGAATCAGGAATAAGGAATAAGTAACCAACTTGATGATTGAGAACATGCAAAAAAAACTGCTATAGATTTTGCCAGATTTGTTTTGCCACCAGACAGTTCACTGTATTTCTACATTATGTTTGGTATTTGATCCATTGCAATTTCTTTTAACCAAAATTTATTCCCCAGAAGCATAAGTACTTTTTATTTACAGCAATATTTTTTTCGCAAAATGCAAAATTGTCAATCTACAGGATGACTTAGGACTGTGATGTCATGACTCCCCATGTGATGTTAAGCTATACAGAATGGCATTTTTTTGCAAAATAGTTTCTTTATATGAATTTGTTTTTGTTTTTGTTGGTATTAGTGACACTTTTAACACATCGGCTATATCATGCCTAGGAAATGGGCGCTAAGTATCTTCCCAAGGACACACCAAGGCAGCTGACACAGGCTGGCCTGTGTGGGTATTGAACCTGTGACCCTTGGATTAAGAGTCTGACACTCTACCAACTGAGCTACCATGCTCCGCTGTATTTAAAACTCATTTCTGTGACAGTAAAACTACCATCACAGGGCTAATTTTTATGCAGTGTTTATACCATAGAAGACAATTTTCATGCCAGTTGAGCAGCTGAAAGAAAACTAACTGCATCAATTTGATGCAACACTCTTTAATTCTAACTCCTAATTCAAATCAGCATTTTGATTGCTGTCAGGGGTAAAATGAGGCTTATCTTCCCATAAGTGCCACATTTGTCAACAAATAATATCCTAATTAAGTGTAATTAGCAGATAAGTGGCTCTCAGGTTGACTGTGTTCAGATTTAATTCACATGTTGACGTTTGACATAGTTTTGATAAACCTATTTTCAATGGCTAAAGTACAGGTAAATTGGGCACTGATTGGTTATTCTGAAAATAGATATGACCCTGATGACATAAACAACTACGTGTGAAAATCAAATGTGGAAGATGTTATATAAATTCATGATGCATGTCTTGTAAACTTAATTCATAGTTTAATCATCTCAGGACAGAGAAAGAGACTTGTGTATTAATTTGTTGCTGATTACTTTTGTAGACTTATGCTCAGTTTTGCTGCTTACAATCGTTAAATTATAAAAAGATTATCATAAATTCGAATGAAATTTTCATTATCAATGGAAAATTTGGCGATTTAAACTTTTGAGTCCTATTCTGTTGTCAGCAGATTCTAACATTTCCATCATGAAATGTCACTACCAACTGCTAGTATAGCATATTTTTGAGGTTATATTCATAATAAAAATGAATAAATTTCAGAAGAAAACAATTTACAAAAATGCACAATTCAGTAATAAGCATATGAAGTTAAGTTTGGGGGGAAAAACATAATGAAAGTGAGAATGGGGGAAATTATTTTAAAAGAAACAGTTGATGATGGTTGTAAAAAAAATTCTTTTCTGAAACAGCAAATAATTAAATATATAAAATGAATTATTAATAAATTGTCCTTTTTTTCTAATATTTTTGTTACATAAAGTAATACTTATCTAAGTGGCTTCTTCTGTCGACTGTCATGTGACCTCCTTTTTATGATGGGAGCTGTGGTAGCTTGGCTGGTAGCGCATCGGACTCATAATCCAGGGGTTGCGGGTTTCATACCAGCCAGAGTCGGCTGCCTTGATGTGTCCTTGGGAAAGGGATGTAGCTCCCTTTCCCTCAGCATTATTAAGCCAATAATATGTTAAAAGTGAAATTAAAACCAACATAAACAAAAAATAAGCCCACTGAAAAGCAGAGAGCATTATGTTATAATGATGTCTGTCTGTCGATCTGTTAACAATTTCATTTCTGCACAATAACTCGAATTGTCAACCATCTACAGTTACCAAACTTGTGGATGGCTTGTACTTGTGGTAAGGAAGAATCTGTTGTTTTCAGGGTCAAAAGGTGAAAGGTAAAGGTCACTAACTGAAAGAAGAAAAATTGTTTTCACACAATAACTCAAGTTTACCACCATTTACAGGTACAAAACTTTGTAGACGGCTAGAACTTGGGGTAATGAAGAAGCCTAGTGATTTCAGGGTCAAAAGGTCAAAGGTTAATGTCACTTATTTAATAGAGGAAACATGGTTTCCATGCAATAACTCGAGTTCTCCAACATCTACAATAGCCAGACTTTGTGGATGGCTTGCACTTAAGGTAAGGAAGAAGCATGTTGATTTCAGGGTCTAAATGAGTGAAGAAAAATGGTTTCTGCACACTAAAATTAGTTCTACATCACAGAATGGGGTCCCGGGTTGCCAAGGGGTCTAAGACACTTGCCTTTACAGTTCACTCACATCTCACCTCTGTCTGCGTGGTTTCGAGTCTCGGCTGGGCCAATGTGGGTATGTGAAAAAGCTTGCCAGTAGCTTCCTGTGGGTCGATGGTTCTTCCCGGGTTCTTCCTCCACCAGAATATACTGGCCACCATGTATAGCCTGTCATGTGGTGAAAAATGGCGTTGAACCTCACAAAACCAAACCAAACCAAACCAAACATTACAGTCATTGACCAAAGTTTGTGGGTGGTTTGCACTTGGGAAGGGAAAAAGCCTATTGATTTTGGGGTTCAATTGGTCAAAGGTCAAGTTCACTGACTGAAAGAAGAACAATGGTTTATGCAACCAGATTTCAGTTGTCGACCATGCACCTTTACCAGAGTTTGTGGATGACTTGCTCCTTGGGTAAGAAAGAAGCCTATTGATTTTTAAGTCAAAAGGTCAAGGTCACTGACTGAAGAAAATAATGATTTTTGCATAATAACTTTAGTTTTAGATCACATACTTTGACCAAAGTTTGTGGAGGGCTTGCACTTGATTTTGGGGTCAATGGTCAAGGTCATTGTGATGCAAAGACATATTGGTAGTAAGTCTGTAGTCGGCTAAGAATTAATTTTTAAAAACTGTAGAGTGGAATAAAATACTGTCATAGGGTGAAATTTTATGGTATACCTTTTGAAAGAAAGAATGTTTATTTTTTAATAAATAATTAGTTTGAGAGGAAACAAGTGAATCATGGAAGGATAATACTATATGTAATACTAAAGCAGCAGCAAATCTTGAACCAAAAATGACGCCGTTTCCAGTACATTGATTAATTAGGTATATCAATATTTTCTTTTTTGTCACTACTTCTTATACCTCTTTTGAATGCTTTTATATTAAATTTCACAAATATATGAGCACCACATTAATTTTTGGGGAAAAGTCCAGCAAGAGCCATTAGAATTGCAGGATCCCTGGTATGTATGTATATAACTGTATGTAATTGTGTCAGTATGTATATATGTAGGTGGGAATGTTCATAAGTAATATACTTATGAATGTATCTGAATTTTAGGAAGATATTGAGTTATGTAATGATGCATAAAAGTAGAAATGGATGAACTGATTGGTGAAAATTTATCATTTAAAATAAGAAAACGTAATAAATTATTTTAAAATGCATGTTTAAAAAAGACTGCTGCCAGTATTTTACAAAAAGTGATGTATAACAATTGTATAAGAATTAGATGATTGCTAATCAGATACATACATATACATACATACATACATACATACATACATACGCATACATACATACATACACATACATACATACATACACATACATACATATACATACATACACACATACATACATACACACATACATACACATACATACATACATACACATACATACATACATATACATACATACATACATACATATATACATACATACATATACATACATACATACATACACATACACATACATACATACATACACATACATACATACACATACATACATACATACACATACATACATACACATACATACATATACATACATACATACATACATACATACATACATACATACATACATACACATTTAGCTGGTCATGAACATAGTTTCTGAGTTTATTTTTTTTTGTTTTTCCATTACATAATTGATAAAAAAGAAATGAATATACCATACCATCTTTCTCTCTCTCCACTAAAAAGCTTCAGACATGTGGATGTGAAATATATACATATATAACCAATGCAAACTTGCTTGTTATTTTTAAGTTTTCGTACTGTGCAAATTACAAACTTCATTTTTATGCACAGTTGATGAGCACTTTGATTTTGTAATCAGTGAATTCAAGGCACCCCAATCTTAGCACTGTAATACTTATGGGGCAATAAAGAAAATGCTAAAGAAAAGACTTTAAGTGTATCATTACATTTTGTTGACTTGGAATGAAAATAGATGGGTTTGTTATTGGAAACACTCGTACCTATCATTTGGAAATTAAGAAATTATTTTCATTGTATTTGAATTGACATAAACTTGAAATGAAGTCAGCTATAGAAAATAATTGTCGATGACTTGTTTTGGAACAATATTTCAACATTTTTGTCCAATCTCCAGGATTTTTAAAGCTAATCAACAGCATTTTATATCTTGATTTGTTAACTTATGTACATGACAAAATATATTTGATTAAACTTATTGTTTGTTTTTACAGGACCTTAATACACATCCCATGTACTGTTTTAATTAACATGGGTTCATTCCGTGCTGTCTTGCATAGATTCAGATTGCCAATCACTGTTACTCTTGGTTTCATCGGCATACATTACATTTGGATTCGTATCCAGGAAACGCCTTACCTTGTACCTCCAGCAGAAAAGGAAACTAAACTTTTGGGTATTACTGTTGTGAAAGGAGACAAACAGGAAGAAAAACAAACTAAGCAATAATAGAAAAGACAACATAGTAAGTTTGAATAATTAAAATTTTCTGACCACACATATTTCAAGAATTGTAGATAAGTGTTATACTGCAGATGGAGTTGAAGTAAAAAAGGGTAATTTTTCTTCATTTTTCTTTCTTCGTGGCAGTTACCATCAATACTCGCTTATAAGTCGAGGCCAAATGCAAACAACATAGATCCTGACCTGCCATCGCATAATGTGTTGGCAGATCAGGATCTGTATTGTTTTTTTCTACTGATTACTTCTAGCAAACTGTAGAGACCCAGATCTGCCGGTGCATTATGTGATGGCAGATCTGGGTCTGTGCAGTTTGCAGTTGGACTCAACTTATCAGCGAGTATATACGGTATTACAAATTTGATACATTTTGATAGGACATCATTTGTGAGGCATTTGCTTCTGGTTTAGGATTTGAACTACTAACGTTTGTACTCGCTTATAAGTTGAGTCCAACTGTAAAGTGCACAGACCCAGATCAGCCATTGCATAATGTGATGGCAGATCTGGATCTGTGCGGTTTGTTTGGAGTAATCTGTAGAACAAAAAACAACACAGACCCTGATCTGCCAGCACATTATGCGATGGCAGATCAGGGTCTCTGTTGTTTGCAGTTGGGCTTGACTTGTAAGCAAGTGTATATGGTAGGTTTATGGCATGCAGATATTTGTAAGTGTTAATTCAAACAAGAGTTAAATTCAGTGTAAGAGATGTCTTTATGGTTAGGATTATATTTTATCGTTATCTTTTATTTTATGTGCCATTTACAGAATGTACATTTCATCTTTTTTCTTGTAGTACTACTTGTTTATGTTTATTTGGGAAGCTTTATGATCTTCCTGTAGTTTTTGCAATTCTTTATCTTTACATTTTTAGAACTTGTAATTCGCACCATATGGCTAGTATTCAGCTGACATCATGGCAAGCCATCTGGACCATAACATAGAAACACTTAGCGATCTCGAGGCTTGTTTATGTAAGTTTGAGAAAGTCGATCAGAAGATACTTTCAATCACAGGATCTCTGTAACTCCTGTAATTAAGCTCTCCTTTATGCACAATCTAGTTCTCCACTTGGCGAAATCAAAACTTCCATTTCGCGTAATCAAACTAAGCCACAGGGCCATAACATGACAGTATCATGTTCTTGTAGCTGGGATCTCCGTATTTGAAGCTCAAATGCATGATCTTGAGACAGCCTATTGGAAAAGTCATTTGAATTGCATGATCACGTATTTGAGACAACATAAATGCATTTTCTGAAGGCTCAAATACACAATGTCGTGATGGCAAATTGGAAAGTTGGTTTTAATAACATGATCTCTCCGATATATTGTGTATTCGAAACTCAGTATAGCATATTCGAGGCTTGAAAATAGAAATCACTTTGTTTAATACATGAATTGGAGAGAAAATGTTATAAGAAATACTTCACTTATTGGCTTTCTCGAGATCACATAATCAAACCTCCAGATCGCAAAGCACTTCCATGTTATGGCACTAATGGTTTGCCATAGACATTTCTTTAAACCCTATTTGTACATACTGTATGGTTAGGAGTGATGGACTTTTTAAAAGAAGAAGAAAAGGGCTATGAAAACAAGATGAAAAAGATCCTTACATCCTCTCTTAAGAATATTGATCAGCTGGAGAAATTTTTGTGTCTGATCAATAATGGTCAGGCAAAAATATCGGGTTTTAAAGGACAGTTCTGTTATCCACCATCCATCCATCCATCTAGTACTGCCTGCAGTTTGCAATTAAATGTTACTCAGTGCATAGTGCTTCAGCACAAAGACATGCTGACCCAGTTTACCGCTCATTCCTGTGTTTAGGTATGAATTCTGAGCTGAAAATTTGGAATTTCAGTTAGGAATAGTCTGGATTGTCAACTAAAAGAAAACAATTTAAAAGCAGAAATGATTTGTTCATAACTCCAAAAATCTTAGTTCTATCTCACTGCATTCATGCCTGTTACATTTCTGTATACATAGTTACTACAGTGTAGCAATTCACAATCATGCATTGTCTAGGTTCAAGTCGTCTCTGCTTCTTCATCGACAAAGTTCTCACTCAAAATCAGGAGTATATAATTCTCTAATCTGTACATAAGTGCTTTCAGTGGAAATTTATAGTGGGGAGTTAGGGGATCCTAGATTCAAATTCTGTGTCAAATGTTCTAAATTTGGAAGATCAAACATTAAATTTAAGCAGTCAGAGACTTTTAAAAGTTTGGACTATGAAAGATTATATCTGATAAGGCCATGAAGGTTCACTTTGTATGTAGAAAACAACGGGGTGGAAGAGATATTGAATGGTTTCGGGTAAAGCAAAGTCAACTTGGAGTTCTTGGCTTCTTAGAGTGGAAAATGACAAGACCTAGAGTGACTATTTCACCAGGGTGTACCCTTAAATTTAACTGATTGCTTGATTGATTAGGTTTAGATTCATATATTGTCTACACATCAGCTGATACTTCATTCAGTAAAACCTCTTTTTAACCAAATTTTCAGTATGGTCATTGTGAAACTCTAGTGGAATACTGTACTATGTGAATCCAGAATCTTAGAGGAAAAGATTATCTCCCATGGAAAATCCTCATACCTTCTACTTATAATTGCCATTATTAACGAGGAAAAGAGTATCTCCCATGGAAAATCCTCATACCTTGTACTTGTAGTTGCCATGTTTAACAAGGTAAAGATTATCTCCCATGGAAAATCCTCAAAGTTTGTACTTGTAATTGCCATGTATAACAAGGAAAAGATTATCTCCCATGGAAAATCCTCATATCTTGTACTTGTAATTGCAATGTTTAACAAGGAAAAGATTATCTCCCATGGAAATTCCTCATATCTTGTACTTGTAATTGCAATGTTTAACAAGGAAAAGATTATCTCCCATGGAAAATCCTCATACCTTTTACTTGTAATTGCCATGTTTAACAAAGAAAAGATTATCTCCCATGGAAAATCCTCATACCTTGTACTTACTCTTCTAATTGCCATGTTTTGAACAAGGAAAAGATTAAGTTCACACATTGTTTCCATATTTTATATACATGTACCATGGCATCAGCTCTGTGTTCGGAGGTAGTAGTGTACTTTCCGAAGAAGAGATTAACATTCACAAGGTGTGAACATTTGATCTTAGTTTGTTTTGTGCACTATAGCAAAACCATAACAAAACACTACTTTCATTATTGATTGACAGTTTACATATGACTGTAAAACAGGACTGACTCTTTGGTTGGCCAGCTACCTGTTCATGCTTCAAAAACAATATCAGGATTAGCCAGTACCTCAACTCAATATCTGGATTAGCCAGTTCTCCAACTCACTGAGATCAAAAGACAGTCAGCTTATGTGAGAGACCTGTGATGAATAGGAAATCAAAAGAAGCCGTATATGGCTATTTTTGTGACTCTGGAACCAAAACTCCGCCTGCCTTTACAGACAAGTTTTAATTATTAAATGACCCCTGACCCTAATGAAAATGAGTGTAACTTGTATCTCTTCTAAAAGATGAACCTTTTTCATCAGAGATAGCATTCATTCACAGTCAAATAGATGAAGACTTCCATTTCTGTTGCAACAATACTACTACTTTTTCCACCATCCAGCAAATTAATTGCTTTGAGCATCTTCTGTGGGGATAAAATCTGCCTCACTTTTGAACCCTACACATTGGCACCTTTGAGTTAGACTGACAGTGTGACTGAAGTACAGTGAGTACAAGTGAGATATGAAATGTTTACACATCAGTTCACATAATATGCCTTTATCTAAACAAAGTCTTGCTCATCAAACAACAGTTTAATTTGCATACTTAGAGCGGTCACTGTTGATACACTGCAGTGAATGCTTACGTCAGAGAGAAACTACAGATAGCTAAGAAAAACCTGGCCGCTGACCATAGAAGGCAGGTGACCACTGCATGCAGGGCATTTATTAGGAAATTTGCTGGAGGGAAATTGAATGACTATTGTGACCAGGTGACTGCTATGTACATGTTAGGACAGGTTTGACTGTACTTATGTACTTCATTGAGAAAGAAAAATATGATACTGATTGACACATGAAGTGAAATAGAGCTTTTTGTTTTAAATATTTAAGAATCGGTATCAGTGTGAAAAACTGTACCTAGAAAAACTGTAAAACCCTTATCTATATTTTGTTAATCTCCATGAGCCTGCATTAAAACATTTTAACATACACTAATTACTATATATGCCCTTTAAGTGTTTATTATTAACTTTGGCCAAATAATAAAAGATATGTAAGAAGGAAAGAAAGAAAAGAAAGACATTTTTCTTTTGTTCAGACATATGTATTGTTGTTCTTAAATTTTTCTAATTGAAGCACCACTGTTCTTGCACCCTTGAGAACCAACGGTAACTGCTTAGGTATGTTCATGTGTCGTAAAATAAAATTAATTGTAATTTAATGAGTATTATTATTATTTGTATATTCAGATATAAATACTGATATTGTACTTGCTTTTTGTTTTTGGTTTGGAGCACAGCAATTGATTGATTACAGGGTATCATTGACAGCTGTTGTAACAGACCTTAACATAAAGAATTAAAGCCTTTTCCAGCTTCTTTTCCTGAGGTGTTGCGAATTGCCTAAAGTCTTGTAAGTTTCACATCGTGGCCAGCTTCTAATGAATAGTCAACATGGATGTGTACGACAGGCAGCAAACATGTACCATCGAACAACATCAGATGATATTTTGACTACTTGAGGCAGTGTGGTCCTTAAACAATCAAAACTGCTTGAAGAAATTCAATGAAAATTGAAAGACTTGATTTCATTAGAGTCAGGGAAACTTTTCTTACATCCAGTGAATGTACCATAAATTTGTCATAATCACAACTATACATAATTACAGAACTCAATACTTTCAGCGTAGGAATGTTTTAATTCTCTAGGTACATATTCCAAGTGATATTTCCATTATATTTCAACAAAGAAGTGATGGATTTTAAATTAAAATCTTATGATCATGATCACTGTTGATACCAAAGTAACCAGACAAGGATGGAAAGATTTGTAAAATGAGGGTTTTCTTTCATTCCATGACTTTGTGTACTTTACGGAAATAAACTCTGTTATTTTGTTATCTAGAAAGGAGCAGAATGATTTTGTTACGGGTTTCCTACAGTACCTGATTATTTAATTTAATGATTTTTAAGGAATAGTATATACTCAATCAATAGAGGTCATTTTACTAGTTGGATATACAACTCTTAATTTCTAAATTTTTTGACTTGTATGGTCTTAAGTCTTTTTGGACACTGCTGCATTTGTGACGTATAATCATCATATCCAGTTATGACAGTGTTAGTACATTTAGTTGTATTGAACTCTGCTTGATCATCATTTACATTTAGTTGTATTGAACTCTGCCTGGTCATCATTTACATTTAGTTGTATTGGTCTCTGCCTGATCATCATTTACATTTAGTTGTATTGAACTCTGCATGATCATCATTTACATTTAGTTGTATTGAACTCTGCCTGATCATCATTACATTTAGTTGTATTGAACTCTGCCTGATCATCATTTGTGAGAAATGGAGAGCAGGAGAGAGGGAGAGCAAGTGTGTACTAGTATTGCAATTGCAGGTAATTGAGCTTGCTGCATTTTATGTCGTAAATTATTGGAAATTCTTTGGTTTTCTTTTATGACGAACATGGTGTAAAGAATAAACAACTTTAATCCACAAATTTCATCTACCTCATATTGCCCATGGTCATTAAATATAAAGATTATCACATGCTGTGAAAGCTGTATTAAAAGACAAGTTAATTTGCTGTCCCTGATCAGTCTGTGTATCAAGTTTGTGAAATACAATTCAACATTGTAGGTTGCAGGTCTAACAAATAAACAAAATTGACAGAGAAAATTGGCATATATAGTATTTTGCATATTTATCATGTATAAATGAACATGTCTGCTTCTCAATTTGTTCATCTGTCAGCAACATTTACAGGATCTTGATTAAGGAAAGTAGATCAGTCTGTATAATGATGTGTGAAGAAGAATAAGTTCACCACTAATAAAAAGTAGAAATCTTATGAACCACAAATTCTTTGAATTAATATCCATTTTAATAAATATACATGTGCAAAAATGTGATATACAAAATTATATAAGCAATTACTCATCAATGAAAATGTGTATATCTTAATGGTTATCACAAGAGATGGAGTTAATTAAAGTGATCTATGAGTACCTGGATTGAACCAACATAGCTTGGTCCTTTGATAATTTGCCTGCTGTATATACTTGTGTATAATCCAATACCAACTGCATAGACCCAGATCTGCCATCACATAATGCACCGTAAGATCTGGGTCCATGCAGTTTGTAAGGACTAATCAGTAGAACAAATAACATAGACCCTGATCTGCTGGCACATAATGTGCCAGCAGATCACATTCTATGTTGTTTGCATTTGGACCCGGCTTATACGCGAGTATAAAGGGTATATCGTGATTATCTAGTTAGCAAAACCTTTCACATTTGGTACAGTAACTTAGAATTTATTGATCTAGTTAGCAAAACCTTTCAAAATTGGTACAGTGACTTCAAACTTAATGATCTAGTTAGCAAAACCTTTCAAAATTGGTATAGTGACTTCGAATTTAATGATCTAGTTAGCAAAACCTTTCAAATTTGGTAGTGACTTTGAATTAAATGATTTAGTTAGCAAAACCTTTCAAAATTGGTACAGTGACTTCGAATTTAATGATCTAGTTAGCAAAACCTTTCAGAATTGGTACAGTGACTTCGAATTTAATGATCTAGTTAGCAAATCCTTTCAGAATTGGTACAGTGACTTCAAACTTAATGATCTAGTTAGCAAAACCTTTCAAAATTGGTATAGTGACTTCGAATTTAATGATCTAGTTTGCAAAACCTTTCAAATTTGGTAGTGACTTTGAATTAAATGATTTAGTTAGCAAAGCCTTTCAAAATTGGTACAGTGACTTCGAATTTAATGATCTAGTTAGCAAAACCTTTCAGAATTGGTACAGTGACTTCGAATTTAATGATCTAGTTAGCAAAACCTTTCAAAACTGGTACAGTGACTTCAAATTTAATGATGTAGTTAGCAAAACCTTTCCAGATTGGTACAGTGAATTTGAATTTAATGAGGATTAGTGCAGTAATTACAAGATCTAAAGACTGAATTTTCTATTTAGAAACACACTCTTTCCATCATTTACATGTACCTACATTGTTTGTGTGTGGGTATATATGTAGTTTTAATTGATGTCACCCAGCACTCACACTCACTCTCACTCTCTCTCTCTCTCTCTCTCTCTCTCCAACGTTCACTCTTGGACTCGGTTACTTCAAAAAAGGTAGTTCACAAGGGTAGTTTATATAAAGAAAATGTGATAAAAGCAAATCGCATGAACATCAGATTGACAGTGTAATGAAAAATTATGCTAACATACAGTACAAGTAGTAAAGGTACATGTGCCATACTTTTGCCCAAGATTCTGACAACAAATGCTTTAAGTAGATGTAACAATAACAAGGACTGAATCATTATTTTAGTTTATTAATACCTAATGAAAATGAAAATGTCGTGACATGGAAGAGGGGTTTAACTTGTGATAAAATGGCATATTAGTAAATGCAGTTGCATATCATATATACTCACTTATAAGTCAAGTCCAACTGCAAACTGCACCAACCCCAATCTGCCATTGCTTAATGTTGCTGCAGATCTGGGTCTATGGAGTTTGTTAGAAGTAATCAGTAGAACAAACAATTTGGACGAAGATCTGATGGAGCATTATGCGACAACATGATCAGGGTCCATGTTGTTTGCAGTTCGACTTATAATCGAGTGCAGATGGTAGCTATATTTCAGAAATTTTTATCTTACATGGTTCATAATCTTGCTCTCTCTCTCTCTCTCTCGTATATTTCAGCCTGGCAATTTTTCAAGAATGGATAAGCAACAAATGCCTGGTGGTGGATTTAGAAGGGCCATAGTAAGAGGTCTTCGTTATAAACTGGATCTTGTTGCCTTTATTGTTGTTTTGGGTGTTGCATATTGGATCAACCCTAGGTCCCTCTTCTACAAAACACAAGTTCCTACTGCAAAAGAAGAGATAAAGAAAGGGAAGGTGCAAACTGCTGAGGCAAGGGCACAGCAAATCGAGAAGGAGAATCTCACATAAGGTAGCAGAAGTCAATCTGCTTGGAATTATCCAATTGTTCAACTGCATTTGACATTTTTAGCTCGCCTCTATGAAGTAGAGGTAAGCATTTGTACCACCCCCTGCATCAGCATCAGCATCTGTACAGATAAAAGCATATACATATGTATACCCTCACTGAATGTCAATCAGTCTTTCCTCCTAGGTCCTAGGCAATAGTTTAGAGTAGATTTCATAGCACCTGCCACCAGGGGAGGGGGATGAAGTGCTAAATTCTTATATGTACATTAGTTGTAAATTCTTGGTTAAGTTTTTGCATTTAGCTCAGTTTTTGCACGCTGTATAAATACTGTATACCTGGAATCATGAAACTTGGTGACGAGATGCAGCAGAGATGCTGCCAGGGCACGAGAGTGCGCAAATCACACAAAATTTGTACGAATTCACGCACTTGGAAAGCAGTGATGCGTGAGAACTCCCACAAATTAGTTTAAAGTTGCGCATATAAAAATGTACTTTGCGCAGTATACAATTTTTATTGAACTGTTAACCCTTAAAGTGCTTCTCACGGCGAAAGTCGCGCCACCAGTAGAGGTCTCATAGCGCTTGTCTCATTATCTGTCTTTTTTCCTGGTAGGCAACTGTTTACACATCTGAGTACTTCGCCTTGACATGAATGGTTGTTGAACTAAATTTGATTGGCACATTGGGCCCTGGAACAAGCATTGTCGACATTGAACCTTGCATTCATGAAGGAAGTTTTACAAATGCGTGTTTCAAGTAAGGGCCCCTAGAAAATCCAAAATGGCTGACTCCCAACATGGTTCAGTGTCAGATGATGATTTCGTTCAGCAAATACTGGCCGATGATAGTGATGGTGGCAATAATTTTTAAAGTTTTGAAGTATATTAGTTTATTGGAGCCCAGAAAGTGTTACTGGAAATACCAGTGAGTAATTTTGAACCTGAAAATGATGTTGAATATGAGTCCGATGTACATGCTGGATGGACAAAAACAGACGGCATGCCAGTCCTTCAAAATTAAATATCAAAAAGGTAGAATACTAAGCCTAATTAAAGTACAGGCAGTTTAAAAGTAGAGTGCAATTTTTAATTTCTTTTCTCAAACAATTCTGCCTTGAGGGATCTTGTGCTACAAAACTATATAGCACTCTTAAGGGTTAAGATAGATTGAATAAATTAAAATCTTGAAAGAAATTAAAAAGTAAGGATATTTATTTTTAATCAGAATAACTGTCTGAACAAGCTGACTGTGGCATTGATGGAGTTAAAACCCTAATACAAAATTGTGGAACAGATAAGAAATCTTGGTATACATGTAGTAGTGGGCAAAACGCCGATTCAAGAAAGGGAAACTTTGGCAGAGTTCTTGTTAGTGAAAAATATTATTTTGGAGCAGAGATATCCAAAGGACAAAAACCTATGAACTGTTGAAAATTGTACATAATCATAAAGAACGTTTTTCCAACTTGTTCAAGCTGGCTTAGCTAGCTATGCATATTTGAAAGGGGGTTCTCAACACCGAACAATATTTATACACAGATAAGGAACAAATTAAGCTCAAGAATGATCAACAGATTAATGTGTATACAACTAGAGGAGACATCTTTTGAGGATTTTGATTTCAATAGAGCAGGAAGAAAGAAGGAGACATATTTATGTGTTAGGTAAATATTGAACTATGGCCGTTTCCTCCTCCCTCTCATCCCCCCTTATTTTGGTGACAAGGGGGGAGCTCTCCCCTTTAGATCAAATCCTGGCAGCATCTCTAATGCAGTTTGATGAGTACTACACCCTCGTCACAAATGTAGGTCACTGTGACCTATATGTCATGCTTCACTGTGGTTAAATTTTGTGTATTTCTCAAGCTCTATTCATGATAGAATCATCAAACTATATTATTGTATGCATCTCAACTAGTACCACTCCCTTACCACAAAGAAAGGTCACTGTGACCTACATTTCACATTTAACTGACTTGGGTTAAGATTTTTGCGTTTAGCTTATGGCCAATTAGGTTTTTTGCACCCTGTATATATAGTTAAATCTAGATTCATGAAAGTTGGTGAGGCATTGCAGTAGGTCACTGACTTTGGTTAAATTGTGTATTTTAAGTTTATTTCTCAAGCTGTGTTCATGCTAGAATCATCAAACTAGAAAATTGTAGGCATCTCTGTTTTCTACCATATCCTTACCACAAAAAGATTGTCACTGTTACCTATATTTCACATTTTAGTCGCTGAGGTTAAGCTCATGACCAATAGGTTTTAGCACCGTGTGTATATACTGTTGTACCTAGATTTATGAAACTTGGTGAGAGAATGCATTTAGATGAGTACTACACTCATCACAAAAGTAGGTCACTGTGACCTATATTTCATGCTTTACTGACTTTGCTTAAATTGTGTGCTTTAAGTTAATTTCTCAAGCTCTGTTAATGCTAGAATCATCAAACTAGATGATTGTATGCATCTTTATTTGTCTCTCACCCTTACCAGAGAAAAATGTTACTGTGACCTGCATTTCTCATTATATTGGCTTTGGTTAAGTTTTTGCAGTTAGCTCATTATCAAATAGGTTTTTAGTACTCTGTATGTGTGTATATATATATATATATATATATATATATATATATATATATATATATATATATATATATATATATATATATATATATATATACACATATACATATACACACACATATATATATATATATGTATATATATACACATATACATATACACATATATATATATATATATATATATATATATATATATATATATATATATATATATATTCATGGGAGTTGGTGAGGGGATGCATCCTCATCACAGAAGTAGCTCACTGTGACCTATATTTCTTCACTTTGGTAAAATTGTCAAGTTTATTTTTCAAGCTCTGTTTATGCTTGAATCATCAAACTGGATGATTATATGCATCTTTATTAATACCACATTTTTATCATTAAAGAATATCACTGTGACCTACATTTCACATTTTACTGGCTTAGGTTAAATTTTGCATTTTAGCTTAAACCCAAATTTCTTTTAGCACTCTATACATACCATTAGACCAAGATTCATGAAATTTGATGATAGAATGTATCTTGTTGAGTACTATACCCTCATCACAGAAGAAGGTCACTGTGAGCCATATTTCAGGCCTCACTGCCTTGGTTTCAGTCTCAAGCACTGTTGTTGCCAAAATCATCAAACTAAATGATTGTATGCATCCTTATTAGTACCACACCCTTACAACAAAAGAAGGTTATTGTGACCTAAATTTAACATTTTACTAGCTTATGTTGGGTTTTTGCATTTAGCTCATGACTACATTGGTGTTTTATATAGTGTATAATACAATACCTGGAATCATGTAACTTGGCAAGATGCATCTTGATAAATACTACACCATCATCTTAAAAGTATGTCACTGTGACTCATATTTCACTATTTCACAGGCTTTGGTTGAATTTAACATTTTTACTGTTCATGCTCTAATCATTAAACTAGTTGATTGTATACATCTCTCAATAGCACACCCATAGCAGAAAAGGTCACTGTGACCTATATTTCACATTTTGCTGGCTTGGGTTAAGTTGTTGCACTTAGTTCATGACAACATAGGTTTTTGGCATGCTCTGTGCATACTATCCTATATAGAATCATGAAACTTGGGGATGCATCTTTGCTGCTGCTTCTGAATGGATGGTAATACTGACATGGGTTTCTTACTAAAAGACTTTTGATGATGTCTAGTTGGTCCTAAATAAAAATGGTTTAGACCTGACATCCAATATGTCCACCATTGTTACCATTTTGAAAATCTTGTTTTGACAACTTCTGAAGGAATGGTCACATCGACATGGGTTATTCACGAAAAGAATTCATATGATCTCTAGTTGATCCTAAATGGAAATGGTGCACAATGGACATGCCTTCAGACATCAAATATGGCAGCCATAGTGGCCATCTTAAAAATATTGTTTTACTAAAACACTATAGCAGTATGTATCTAGTTCTAAAGAAAATCATGTTCATCTGACCTCCAAATTGGTAACATAGCAATCTCAAAAATCTTGTTATCACCATTCCTGCAGGAATGGTGGCATTGACATGGGTTTTTTATTATCACCACTCCTGCAGGAATGGTGGCATTGACATGGGTTCTTATTAAATCACTTCTTGAAATATTTAATTGCTTCTGAATGAAAATGGCCCATATCTGACTACCAACATGTCTGCACTTTTGTGAAGGAGTTTTGAAAACTGGATCTAATTGACCTTAGGGTCTAGTCAAAGGTCATTGCTTGCATTTTTGTTCTTCATTGAGCCTATGAACACAGTGACTTGTACATATACAGGTGAATGTTGACCAGACTTTGTATTTAGTTGCATTCCAGTAAACAAGTTGATAGCACACTGACATCGATTTTTAAGTCAAAGATCTTGACTTAGGTTTTTAACAGTACTGGCTTGTGAGCATGATGACATAAACCAGTTTAAATCGATTTTTATCAAACCCAGTTTGTGGATGTATCTGAAAAAAACCTTGAATGACACCGCTTCAATAACTTTTTTTTCCCCAAAAATATTTTATATTTGACTAAACTTAGCATATGGCTATATCTTGACTTTGTCTGGTACAAGTTCATTGATCTTATGTCTATGACGTTGTGAGCTAAATTGGTAGAGCATCGGACTTGTAATCCAAGGATCGTGGGTTTGATACCCGCCCAGGCCAGCCTGGGTCAGCTGTCTCAGTGTGCCCTTGGTAAAGGCAGTTAGCTCACATTTTGTCAGCATGATATAGCCAATAATGTGTTAAAAGTGACGTTGAAACCATCAATAACAAAAAATATTTATGACATCAGGTTCAGGGTCAAAGGCCATGATAAAGAATTATGTACCGCACTTGCAGGTATCTTGTTAACTCGAACATAAGAAAATAGTTTTGTTACCAAATTTGGTACATTGGACTTTCTCAAGAATATCAGAGATAGTTTCGGTACCTTGCAGCTAAAAAGAAGAAACAGCCTTATCTTGGATTTCTAGAAATTCATTTTGGGCAGTAGAACATCAGTCCTTTCAAGGGACACTTGTTAAAAACATTGAATGTGAAACCCTGAACTTATAAATGGTGAACTGTTGCTTTGAAAGGTTTAGTCAAATGATTCATACTTATAATACACTATTCTTTATAAATATAGTGTAGATAAAAGTGCATCCAAATGTCCAGAATTTTTTCCAAATGTAAGTGCCTAAAAATGTGAAGAATGAAAATGAAAAATAAGACTGATATGCAGTTTTGTTTTGCATGTAATTTAAGATAGTGCAAGTCTACCTTTCAAGTTAAAAAAATTTCAAAATTAAATATTTTTCATTTACGATATGCATTTATGATTTATTTTACCAAAATCCATGAAAATATATTGAATTACCTGTGTAAAAAGAGATGAGAAAGCCACAACATAAAGAAAGATATGTGAATCATTTCACAGCATTGTCTATTTTATTTCTGTCATGGAAATACTACTTTGTATGTATGTTAATATTTTGTATTGAATGATGTTTTCTCGACCATTTATTTTAAGGAATTTTTTTTTATCTAGCTATGTAAAGAACTAAAAATGGATATTTAAAAAAAAAAAAAAATTAAAAATAAGTCACCATACAACTACTCTTTCCTCTCATCCTATCATTACATACACCCCACCCACAAAATCTAGCTCACAAGAGCAACTTGCATTTAAACAGAAGAAGTCATATAATTTTGATTAATTTATCTAACTTTAAAAATCAATCAAGTTAATCCAAACATAACAACAAAATACTCACTGATATTTGTTAGAAAGGAAATTGTCTTTATAACATCTTAGCACATATTTCCAATACTATCCCTTTTTCTCCATCGTCAAGATTACCGTAATTACGGTAAGTCTTGGGACAAGAAAAAAAAAACCAATTTTCCGTGTCCCAAGACTTATATGCATGTAAAATATATACAATTTTTGGTGTCCCAAAACTTGTAGACACAAAAAAAATGTAAAGACAAATTGGGAAGATCGACATACGCCACACAGCAGTGACCAGCTCGTTCAATTATAACGTCGTTCGTCAATAAACTGTTATAAACCACTATGATTGTTTTATGTTATTATTTGCATGTGCATATTTTCCGATTTCTCCAACATGATATAAAATAAAGGTAAATAAAGACTTCATAATTCACGGGCCGCTTAATTGAACGGAAGACCTGTACTATAGTGTACAGTTCTTACACAGTGCAAATCGTACTTGGCATCCCTTATATCCTTGTTTATTCCCAAAAATATTTGATGTAGATTTTGCTTGATTCATCATTTTTACCAAATCACATTCGTCCAGATTACATTTCAACTACACGTTCATTGCTGTTTCATTTATTTGGATTCACGCGCTCAACAGTTACTGTTTTTCAGTGGTATAAGCCATCCTACAAAGTGATGTAATGTATATGAAAAGACACGCATGTTTAATTATATAAAGCGTATAACCAGCATAAATTCAAATAACTGTCATATATTCATGAAAGAATAATTGTAATATATGTTAATATTCTGAATATAGATCGATTAAGAGCTTCATTGATCCATTTTAGTTTTGTGTTTTGGCTTCACAAAATGATAATTTTCCACGCATTATTCATTCCACTTTCGATTTTGGCAAGCTGGTTGTTTTGGTATCTCCTTTGTTTATAAGTGGCGAATTTGTCTTTTTTTTTCGGACAGCAATCCAGGCCAGTTAATTGTTAAAACCCTGAAATTGGCTTGGATAGAGAGGAATTTAGTCCGGCGGCAATGCCGGTACTTTGATGTGTGATTAGCTTATACTGCATAATATTAGCATGATTACCGTAGCTGAGTAAACAGGAACTTATTTAAGGTCGCTTACATCAAAGCAAACTACCACGGAGTTTTTATTTTGAAAGCATTATTTCTTAAACTTCTTTATCGTATTTTAAAGGTATTATTTAAGTTTAGTGCAGTGGTGCCCATGATTCGAATCCAATGTATGTACTTCATTCATCACAAGTAAAATTTTCAATGTACACGTGGTAATGCCATGATGTAAACATGCATACAATAAATGCTATTATAGAGTTGAAATAAACACTATTTTCGTTGTTCTCATCCTGGTATCACATTGTAATGAATTGGGTATTCCCATTTTCAGGGGAAAAAACTCTCCAATAATTACAGGTGACTTTCGACAATTTTAATGCAATAATGCATAAACTGACAATAGTAAAATAGAGCACAATAGGGAGAAGTTATTGTTGAACGGGTATAACGTACCGCTAATGCTCAATTCTTGTCATCATCTGAATAAATTATACATATTTTAATTTGATAGAAATAATAAGAAAACATATAAAAATTCAATATATTTATTGACTCTTTAAATAAATTATAATAATTTATAATATTTCCATGTAATAACTGATAATGAGAATACCTTAACAACCACGAAGTCCTGTTTATTTTACATGAGGTTACGATTGATAAAATACGCCAATCAATCAGTAGAAAAAAAAATGTTTTAGGTGTCCCAAGACTTATAGTACATGAAAAAATTGCTTTAACTTCGTGTCCCAACTTTTATAGGTCATAAAAAATTACTTTTGAAAATAAATAAGAGTGTCCCAAGACTTATGGTGTCCCAAGACTTACCGTGATTACGGTATGCACTTTTAACATTTACATGTACCAAACATTGTCTTGCATTTATATTTTCTATACTTTTTATTATTTGCACGCAAATACCTTTATCTGATATTTTAACATCAGTAATACAATACCTGTCGCTATTATGTTGCTTTCCTTTCCAGAACAGAAATTACCCTCATCCATATAAGAAAATTCCATCCTCCCATTAGATGGAAAGTTCCAGAACCAGAAAAAACACAGACCCAGTCTGTCTCCCACAAATAGGCCAATGTGCAGTAGCTGTCCTCTTTCTTATGGACGCCACTTGTATTTGGTTGAATTCAGTCATGCTCTTGAAAAATTTGCTTTTTTGTTGTGTCAAGACATGTTCTATCATTCAGACTGATTGTTCCGTATTCATAGTGTTTACACCCTCAGTACATTGTATATTTAATCATTGGACATGCTCTCTTGTGAGCTTGAAGGCATTTTTTTACTGTTTTTTTTTTCCAGTAGTGCCCTTTTATGTTATTCTTCCCATCGGTGATAGTGTAGGATATAACTTCATTAATTTAATTTTTTTTTGATGTTTCCAGTCTTCTAGGCTAGGTATTGTTTTCCCTTCATATCCTGAATGTTTTGTGACCTCTGTTTTTTGCCTGTACATATATTTTGAATATATCTGGTTTGATGGTACATTGACTGATCTTATATGATGAATATTAGATGCTCTTAGGGGGTCTCACATTATTATCATCAAATAGTGTGTATTGGAGGTCTCACACCAGTCATTTTCATCAATAGTGAGTTTTGTGGTTGTGCACCACTCATTATTATCCATTATCATAAATAGTGTGTTCATCGTCTCACACCACTCATTATCATCAATACTATATTGACTGGTAATGTATTGCTGGTGTTTAATTGTGTTAGACGGAGGTCTCATACCATTCATTATCATTATCAATATTTTTTATTTATTGTTTCCTGTTTCAGAAATGTTTGCAGGATTAAAATGTTACAGTGTGGATAAATGTTTGCAAAAGAAAGCCCCTTGGGATAAATGTTGGCATAAGAAACGCCTTGCGATACATACCCCATCTGCCAGTCTTGCATTGAGTTGTGAATGCATGGACCATGTTGAAAGCAGGTGAACTTGTAAGGGGATGAAGAAAGGGCCTTTTTTCTCCTCATCTCAGGAGCACATGGGATCTTCTCTGAGTCACTTTCTCTTCCCCCCCCCCCCACCCCCCCCCACCCCCCCCGTGAGGGAGGAGCAGCACCCTCTCCAAGCCCTTAGCCCAGTTATGGCAACAAGCAAATTGAGTCTCCCTGGAAGGGGAGAGAAGTGATCTTGCTCTATAAGTTGCTCTGATCAGTCGCCAGTGACTGGGCTCCAGGCTCCAGGATTTTTTGGCCATGTATGATCTCTCTGTCAATCGCTTGGCAAACTTTGTTTAAAAGCCCGACTTTGTGCCTCCGCAAGCTCTTTCTGTTTGGACTTTTATTCCCATCTTCACTCCTCCTGTAGACTGGATCTTGAACATATTTCTTGTGCCCTTGGCTGTGAAACTGTGCCTCTCAATTAAACAAGTCACAACCCATTATTCTGCTAAAAAGTTTTTCATCCCCCTCCTCTCTTAGCTATTTCGAAGACTGATTCCATCCATCATATTCAAACTTTGAAGTTCCTTCTGTTGTCCATACTCCCTTCCGTTTCATTTTCTTTCATCCTTCCTTGTTGCAAAAGCTGCAGTCGGGCTTGAAAAGAATCTCATCTGATTCATCAGAAGATTGGCATGAAGTTCAAGGTGCACATGTTGCAAGATCTGAAAAGACAGGTGATGATTTCAGTCTGGACAGGTTCATTGTAAACCTCTGGTAACCATCACAGTGGCATCCGTGTTTCTCTGTGTATTCATCAGAAACTTGTACACAAGTATTCTCCATCCTTTGCCCAGAATATGTAGGCTGAATCATCCTTTGTTTACTTATATCTTTAAACTTATTCAATCTCTCATCTGAATCTTTGTTTGGGATAAAAATGTGAATGATTCACAGTTTGATCCGGCAAAGTGAACGACTCATATCTGTCTCTTCTTTTTCTCTGAAGCTGAACCTTCACTGTCTTCTCTTTTTTGCTTCTGTGAATCCATTTTCTTCCTCTGTTTCTTAATTCACTCCAATTCACTAAAAGATCAAATAATAAGTTGTGACAGCTTATGTTGGTAAATGAGTGATTAATGTATCTTATTTGCCGGCCTATAAGTCAATACTTTTTTACCTTGAAGTCTGAGCTTCATCTTATACTCCGAATGGACTTGTACATGGATCATGTCACGGAAATTGCTTTACCGTATTTTAATTTTTTGTATGTGAAAAAATAATTATTTTTTTAAAAGTACGAAAAATAAAGTGTAAAAAAAATAATTATCATTTTGGGGAAGAGATCGTGTACAAAAAATATAGGACCCGACATTGAGAAGGATTTTTAAATATTTACATGATCGTCTTTATTAAATTTACGTGGATTAGACGTAATTGTACTAATAAGCAGCATGCACTATTAATATATTTTGTTTAAATTTGCTTACATATAAGTTTATTAAAATAGACAAGTTAGAAAATGAATAACCATGACATGAACATAGGTATTCCATGACACGTTTTTCTTCTTGCACCTTGTGATCAAAATAAAATATGCCCCAATATGAGAGAGAGAGGGAGAAAGTATATTTCAGTCCTTCTTCATGCTATTTTGCTTAATGTACCTTACTGTCCTGTTTAGCAGAAGCTTTTGTCAAACAGAGAAAACGGTAATAGAATAGTAAACGGAAAATTTTAAAATACATATCATACTCCTTCAGTTTCAAAGATATATAATATATATTTAAATATTCACAATATTTATATCCATATATATTCCATTTACTTTAAATCCTTTAAATCCCAAGAGTGATTATTTGGCATGCTGTTATTTTCTACAATGACCTCTCCATTCCCACCAAATAAGATTACCCTTTATCAGTAAGTGCATATACACTTCCTGTGATTAGGCGGCATCAGTGGTTTGAACTTTGCTCATGCTCTGACACTTCTGTCGGTGAGACACTTCTGTCGGCAAGAACAAAAGGTGTCACTGGTTGAGAAACTTACATGAGTAAGCACCTGGCATTACAGGTCAATATACAGTACTGCATACATTAACATGCTTTACAGGATCGATTACAATACCTTATGGGTAGCCTCATTTCCCTATTGGTAGCCTCACTAATTTGATATCGTCTGCCAGATCTTGCCTTCAGACAGGTGTCAACTGGAATGACCTGCCTAAAGCTGTAGGCATATTTAATTAGCATGTAAATAATACTGCAAGGCCATGTGATTTTCTTGTGACAATCGTAATTAAAACAAGAATGAACTGTTTATTCAGAGGTATTAATTGATAATGGAATATAGTAGTGTCCTTGTGTATGAGATAGATCACTATCGTCAGGTAACTGAACAATACATATTACAGTTGGCCTGTAACCTCTCTCTCTTTCTCTCTCTCTCTCTCTTTCTCTCTCCAAAAGCTACAAATAAAAACTGCTCTGAATAAATACATTCTTACACACTGACACAGTGTTGTTTCCCCCCTCCCTCTCTCTCTCTATCTCTCTCTCTCTCTCTCTCTCTCTCTCTCTCTCTCTCTCTCTCTCTCTCTCTCTCTCTCTCACACACATGCATGCAGTCACTATAAACAAGAAGTCTGTATAGAGTTTTTTTTTTTTTTGTACATGTAATTTGATAATGAGGTTACTGTTACTGTAAGAATACAAATTGCACTTCACTTTTTGACAGCAGGGGTTCATATTGCATACAAAGTACAAATAAATAATACCTATAATCAATACATGTACAGACAATCTTAATCATTTTCCCAATTAATCTGGAATTGCATACAGTGATACCATTTAATATTCATGAAACCGAAAGTCACTAGCGAAAACGACGAAGCCAAGGTTTTGATCTGGCTTCGTCTTATACTCCACATCGACTTGTATATGGATGAAGAATGGAAAATGTTCAAAATTAGCGAATTCGACTTGTATTCCAGATCAACTTATAGGCCGGCAAATACGGTATTTACACTGCCGGTCCACAAGCTGTAAAGCAGCAAACTATTGAAAACTGAACACTACTGCTAATACTAAATCTACTAAATACTAAATGCTAATTATATGCAAGTACATTCAGAACTTATGAATAAAGATGTAGACATGCCATAACCTGTCACTGATTCATAAAAAATATGATGATATCATTTTATTGCTCTATTGGCAATTTTTCTTTATTTTTTCAAGAAAGAAATAAGCTTTAAAAAGTTAGGAGTCGAGAGGATCAGTTGAATACCATTGCATTAATAACAGCCCCAGAGACTTGCAAAATGGCCAAAATTAATTCCAAGAGACTTTTCTCTAGTAGTCTAATGCAAAACATTGCAAACAAAATGCATAAAGTATGTGAATTTGAAAACAAAATTAATTTGGGTAAAAACACCAACTCATGTCTTATACACATTTACTAGGTATTTTAAAACCTTCCTGTGGCCAAATGGGTTGGGATATTTTGATGCTGTTTGTTGTTATGTCCAAATATATTGTCCATGGGTATAAAAACCACTGGCTTCAACAAGAAAGGATTCCAATATGGGCAATGTCACCACGTTCCACAACTGTCTCACTGTTGTGTACCCTAAATGGACCACTTGGGGTTCCCTTAAATATTCAGCCAGCAGAGCAAGTGCATCCCAAAATTTGCAGTGTTAACATCTTTTTTCTTGTTTAGCATACCCTAAAGCATTCAAAAATGCCAAAGGGATAGAGTCCTGTGGGGATGCACAGTAGGCCTACCTAGGCCATGGACTAGCTAGGTTGCTTGTCACCATTGCTGCGCATGCTAATGTTTTTTTTGCAGCTGCAGTTGTCAAAACCTCCAGGCATGCCTTATTGATGTTCATGGTGCTGTGAGCAAAGCTGCTTCACCTCTGCAGGGATTTTGCCCTGTAAACTTCTAAAGTTTTACTGGATCACAGTAAGAACCTTCTTGGGGCTGCTGCTTTGGAGGCAGAGACTCTCGTCAGAGGTTTCATTCCCTCTGTGGCATCTCAGGACCTGAAGGATCAACAACAGTCCCTGGTATTGACTCCAGGCCCGTCAGAACCAGCCAGGAAGTGCATTCATCCTGATTGCCCCTCAGGGCCTTCAGTGAAGTTCTTTAAAGTGATGCAGGCCTAGTCCAGGAAGCAACCCCAATTTAGACCTCTCTTGCCCGACTGTACCTAGACGAGGTCACCGAAAGGCCCAGGGAGGAAGTTTGTGGGCCCCTCTCCCATTCGTAAGAAGGGGGGTGGGAGGCAGCCCTAAGTACTCACTCCCTCTCCTGCCATGCATTCTTCTTCCAAGAATTCGCATAGGTGCTTGGCTAGCCCTCATTTCAGAGTTTTGGTTGAGCATCACAGATGATTGGTGGGTCCACTCTATATTGAAGGAAGGATACCAGTTTCAGTTCCAGAAACATCCTCCTTTGGCAAGGACCCCCATGCTTTTCCACCAGTCAAAACGAGTGCGGTTAAGGGAAGAGGTGCACACCTTTCTACAGAATCTCACAGTAGAGAGGGTATTAAACGACCAGTCTCCAGACCTCTACTCCTGTATTTTCCTGGTTTTCTAAAAAGGCAGTAAGTTTCGGCTGATTATTGATCTTTCCGCCATAAAAAAAGGTTCTTCAGGAGAAACCATTTAAGATGGAGACTACAGCTTCAGTCAGGAATGCCACTGGGCAGTCTCCATCAACCTTCAGGATGTGTACCTTCACATTCTAAGTTTTCCTTCTCACAGGAAGTACCTCCGGTTTTGCCATAACCAAGAGGTTTTCCATATTTGTGCTGCTGTTCAACCTAGCCTCCACACCCAGAGCCTTTACCTGAGTAATGGGAGTAGTTGCTGCCCACCGGAGGTCACCAGGGATCCCTATCCTCCAGTATTTTGATGACTGTTTGATCTACAATAGACTCTAAGAGTCCCTCAGACAAGATCTGTCCCACTGCTGGTCCATAGTGACTCAGCTAGGACTCGTTAAAAAATTTAGAGAAATTGGAGCTAGTTCCATCTCAGGATTTTGTGGAATGAATTTCTTCATAAGGGATTATTGTGTGTCCTCTGGACAGAATAACTGAATCCTGGCCCTTTTGGAGGTGCTGCAAGTCAAGACTTAATTGTCGGCTCACTTATATCTATCCCTACTGGGGACCATGAACTCTGTGGCAGACTAGGTTTCCCTATGAAGATTACACTTGTGCCCCCTCCAGTTTCTCCTGGCAAACTGGAAACCCCTGACTGCTCAGATTTCTCTAGGATCAGAATTCCGCCACCACTTGAGTTATTGGGCCAATCGGGACCAGTTTCTGTCCGGAGTCCATATGCATGCCCACAGTTGCGTATTTATTTGGGGTGGAGTGTTCATTTGGATCCAGATGGGCTAGTTCTTCATGGTTTATGGTTCTGGGAAGAAACAACACTACACATAAACAATTTGGAAATGAGGGCGGTATTTTTAGCTCAACAGGGTTGCATCAACCAAGTAAGGAGTCACTGTGTGATTGTCTACTCTGCTCCTTCTCTTTGTGTGGAGGTTTGGAACCGCCTTCACTGGGCAACCTTGAAAGGGATTACCCTCCGAGTTCATCATATTCCTGGCAAGAAGAATATTCTGGCAGACAGTCAGTCCAGAAGATGCAAGGTAGTCCTCATGGAGTGGTCTTTTCACCAATCCAAAGCAGAGTCCCTATTAGACGGTGGTGGAGACCTTTGGTGAACTTGTTTGCGACGAAGCTAAAAGATAAGCTTCCCCTTTACATTTTCCCAGTCCAGACCAGTGGGCCTGGACAGTGGATGCCTTCAGTCTGAAGTGGGATTGCCTGTTCACCTATGCCTGCCACCATTTAGAATGATTCTGCAAGTTTTCCACAAAGTTAGGACCTCCACTACTTAGCGCACTTTTATAGCCCCTCTGTGGCTTTAACAATCGTGGTTCAGTGATCTTCATGACCTGTTGGTAGACCAGCCCAGGACATTGTCTCAGAGGATGGGCCTGCTGTCGCAGCACAGGGGCTCTTCTGCACAACAGCCCACAGATTCTCCACATTCATGCTTGGCTCATCTCAAGTGATGTATCCGCTAGGACAAGTTTTCGGGCAAGGTCCACATCCAGTGTCTATGACGCAGAGTGGAGAATCTTTTGCGATTGGTGCATTCAAAAATGCATTAATCCTACCTATCCCTCTGAACGTAGTGACAGACTTTTATTCCTGTTTGAAGAGAGAATGGTCGTTTTTTTTTTTAAGGGCAATAGGGCAGCCCTATTCAACACACTGAAGTTCTCAAAAGTCCTGGCAATCGGTTTGGATCCTCGTATTTCTGATCTTATTAGGTATTTTAAGCTTCAGAGACAGGTGTCTCGCTCACTAATGCCCAGATAGAATCTCTCCTGCTTGTTGTGGTCTTGGTAAAAATCCTCCTTTAAATCGTTGGGTGACGCTTCTTTCAAAAACCTTGTCTTTAAAACTTTTTCCTGCTCTCTGCAGCATATGAGAGATAAAGGTGAGAGCTTCATGCCCTGTCTATGAAAACAGGTTGTTTATCATTCATTGGCAGTTGCAAGTCTGTTTCTCTCCTTTGTCAACCAGGTTTTTTAGCAAAAATCCAGCTTCCTTCAATAGCTCCACTCCCTGTTGAGATCCCCAGTCTTATTCGTATCTGTGCTGGGGATGATCAAAATAGATTTGTATTCCCAGGTAGGGCTCTACAGTTCTACTTCGCTGCTTCGAAAGGGAGAAGAAAGGGTGGGAAACGTCTTTTCCTTCCTCTTAAAGGCTCTGCTGTTATTTTGGCATCTACTATTCCTAAGTGAATTGTTCTCATGATGAGAGAGCTTATCAGTCCCTTACTGAGAGGTAGCTTTCATTCATGAAGATTAAAGCCCATGTGATACGAGCTTTTGCTTTGTCATTGGAGGATGTTATCAGAGCCATGTTTTGGCAGTCACATACTACTTTCTCCTCCTTCTACCTTCAGTCTTTGGCCCACCAGAACAAAGACATCATTTCTTTGGGGCCAATAGTTGTAGCACAAAAAGTGGCCCAAGCTGATGCCAAATTACAGTAGTGCACATTTCTACCATAAGGGCGAGTGTATCTTTTTTTAATACCAGTTTTGAGGCCATCAGCCTCCCACCACACTGGCAAATTCAGCAACGCAATAGCGACAGATAATTTTTTACTGATATTAAAATCTAGTTTTTCTTGTGGGGTGCAGGGGGGTAAAACTAATTTTAATGATGTAATACTTACCTTTGGCTATTGCCAGATTCCCTCCTCCCATCCTGCTCTGATGTCCCACAAGTAGTCTGGGTCCTTAAGAAAGAGGATGGCTACTGCACATGGGCCCATGACATGGGGGACAGACTGGGTCTGTGTTCTTTCTGGTTCTGGACTTTCTGAAACTGGAATTTTCATATATGGATGGGGGTAATTTATGTCCTGGAAAGATGAGCAATACAATAGTGAAATTAGTATTACATCATTAAAATTAATTTAACACGCACACACACACACACACAAAACTACATTTTAGGACTCGTCTTGCAGTGATGCCTTGGAAACAAATGTCATTTAATTTTGCTTCCACAATTTGGAAAATTATGATTTTAATGGTGTCTCTGCATATGAAAATGGTATCAGCATAACCCAGTTGACATATTTATTATGGTTCATTTTATTTTCACAGAAATCTAAAATTATTTTTATTATTATTGTCATTTTTCTTCAACAGACTTTCTTCCTTTTTATTTGCATTTATTGGTTTTTAACCTCCCCTTTGCAATATTAACTCCCATACATACCTGTTTAATCTTGTTTCCTCGTGATTATAAAGATTTCAGTATGTTCTAGTATTTACCTAATACTTTGGATTAGGGTTGGTACAGTATATAGACATTTTGGGTTCCCTGTATTACATGACCAAAGTGTGTTTGAGTGGCCATCAGTTCATCAGCCACTGCTATGTAAAGCAGTGTAAAATTATCATATTTAGGGCCTAGTTTCTGATAGAAATAATCACAAGGCATTTCTAAATCATGATGAAATGAATACAATTTTACTTTTATTTAGTTTATTATCACATAAACAATTTTAAAGCAGTAATTAAAAGATATGAAGAATTATAAAAAAAACAGAGCTTAGCGTATGTGATCTTGGTCTGTGCAGTTTGCAGTTGGTATCGGCCTATACGCGAGTATATATGGTAATACAATCAGTGTTGGGGTAGGCACTGAGAGAAGGATATCACAGTAGAGGGGTTACATTATTTTCTTTTGTGAGGCTTCACAGAGAAAAAGATAATGTATCTCTGAAACTGGGATTTCCTTGTCTTGATGACAACCCTTACAATGATTTTTTTTTTCTCACCCATTTGTTTTTATTAGGAAATTTTTTTAATGCTTTTTATTCGATCACATTACTGACTTGATTTACCTGCAATCAGTGAAGTGGTGTTTAACATTGTGACATCATTGAAGTTCTTTGCACTCTATTGTGACATAACTGAGCCATCACATGATGACCTGAGACAACCAGATAGAGACAAGAAAAGTGAGGATCACAGATCCACAAGATTTCTCTCTGTCACATGGGTGAAAAAAAGAGATATGTCAACTGTAGTGCACACAAGATACAGGAACATACAACTTACTTGCTAATGTATAAGGCATGCCAAACTGTTAAAAATATAGACCATGATCTGCTGGCACATTGTGCGAAGGCATATCTGGGTGTTTGTTGCTTGCATTTGTGTGTATTGTACACTGGTAAATACTTGAAATTGGTACAATGATGCCAGTCAAGGTATTTATATAAATATGGCAGTGTAACAACACAAACTTTCTTGAAGTACTGTATGTACTCGCTTATAAGACATGTCTATCTGCAAACTGCACAGACTCGTATATGCCATTGCATAATGTGCCAGCAAGTCTGGGTCTATGCAGTTTTTTAGGAGTATGTGATGGCAGATCAGAGTCTATGTTGTTTGCAATATATAGGGTATTCTTCTTGTAATTTTTAGTCTTAGAAAAATTATCATGACTCTTTGCCAATCTTCTGTTTTATTTCACAGCTTTAAGGATTTATGGCACAACCAGAATGTCATCATCATCATCATCTTCTAGAATGATTCCTAAGCAAGAGTCAAGCCTTGAGCGCGAAACCCAGGACAGTCAACAACTTCGAGATGCCCTGGTTGTACTGCTAGACATCACATCCTCTGGCCAGGGTCCATGGGGAAAAATTAAAATGGTTCAGAATTCATCAGGAGGTCACATAACCATGACAACAACCTCCAAAAGGTTATTTAGCAGGATCTCGGTATCTAAACCAGTGATACGTCTAATATTAACCGCTGCTCAGGGTCATCTGGCTGCCTATGATGATGCTGGATTGTTCCTTGTAAAGTTTGCCACTCTTTTAATTATTAGATCTCTGAAATCGGACATAAATAGGAAATTGTTGCCAGAGATTTATGAAAAGTTTCTGCATTTAATAACATTGTTTTTAGACCCTTCATCGTGTCCATTTATAATCAAGACTGCAATTGGAGATTTTGACTTTATGTTATGTTGTGTGAAATCAATTATACAGAGCAAGCCCTTAATAAGACTTCAAGGGTCAAGGTTGAACATTGTTGCTAAACTTTTACTTGAAGTCTTCCTGAACATTTTGCCAAAAGAAGGAACTTTAACTTACATTTTGGATAATATTCATATCATGTATTCTGAAGGAGTTAGTGCCGAGAAGAGTTTTTGTACAGATGGTTTGTTGATTGATTTTCCAGAAGTGTCAAGTCTGAGAGTTTGTAAACTTTCTCCCAGAACAGTGATGCATTCTGGGAAAAAAAGAGTGAGAGTTGCCATTGTTATTGTATCAATGTCTGGTGATGTTGAGGAAGTTATGGATATAAAATATGAATGTGAATCAAATCTGCATCCTGGAACCAGTCTGTTTGAAAGACACAGAGAATTTTGTACCAATCTTGAAGAGCAGGAAGTTGGACTGGTCCTCTGTCAAAAAGTGATCCACCCCAAGCTGAAGAGTCAGCTAAGTCAGTCAGGTGTAATAGTGATTGATAGACTTGGCCTGCAGCAGATAAAACTGGTACTCAAATTAACAGGTAAAATGTTAGTAAAGTTTGCTATATTACTTTTTATTGAGAGAAAAGGAACTTTCACAGTGCTGTGATTAATGATCAGGAGCCCAGATACACTGTAATATAAGCACTGACATCACATTTGAAATTGAGATCTTATGTAATACTCTTAAATAATGGAGGGGACAGACAGTCTGCATCAGAACAGGATGAACAGCTGATGCTATGTTCCCATTAGAGGAAACCAAAATAGCCATTTGCTACATTTTTTTGTCAGATGACTACTCATTTTATGAATAATCTGTTTGGGCTAATCCTTTTTTCCTTCTATAATGTAGCCTATTGACATAATTTTGGTTGCTAATTCAATTTTTGTGTGGGAACCTAGTTAAATGTATGTTTAAATGTCTATACATCAAGACCAGTCCTGTTTCCCATTGTCTAAAAATGTAAAAACCTCCACATTTTGAAACAAAAGAAACTAGTGAATTTGGGTGATTTCATAATTAATGTCGTACCTGTTGTGGTCAAAATATGAATCAGTGGTCCTTTATTGCTATGCAGAGTGAATTCCCATGACTGCTAGATGGCAACTACATCAGTTATGCACCAGGTAGTTGCACTTTACTGCCTACTGTAAACATGCACCTGTTTAATGTATTGTATCAATTTGTAATAAACAAAGATTTTGACATCTGCAGACTTATTTTCTAAACTTGACTGTTACATCCATTTTATTATGAATGATAGATAATGACAACAATCATATCATATGCTTATATTGTTTATAAAAGCATCATAGCAAGGAGCCATGATGGTTTAACCAAGTAGATGACATAGTCTACTATAATTTGTATGAAATGCCAATATGAGTTTCTTTAAAGATATATGTAAGAAAATTAATTTATAAAATACATCTGTTCTTAATTTTTCTTTCATAATTTAAACTTAAACCTCTAAATTCTTGGGACTGTTCTGGTCGAAAACATATATTTACTGCTATGTGATACAGTAAAAATCATTCAACTATAGCTGTTGTTGGTGTTAACTTCACATTTGAGGTATGACAGCTGCTGTCATATAAGTTGGCAATAATTGCTCTCCAGTTTCGTACTTTGCATAGGGTTAGAAATTTAAAGAAAAAGAATTACACAGGGTTTCCTCACTGGCTGTTCTGGCTATTTAAAAAAGACCTTGTATAGCTTAGGCATTTTTAAAAGAACTTTGAATTCCCTTTATTTTGGTGTATGATTGATGGGTGAAATTTGGGTTATAGAGTATACAGCTTGGTCTTACTTAAGATGTGCACCTCTCAAAAAAACTGCTAGCTCCGCTTAGTCATTTTCACTTCCTGGACTTCAAAGGTAAATAAAAAAAAGAGAGCCGATAACTTTTTTTACTTTTTAGATATTTTGTAATTTATTCATAGTACTTTCAGAGGCTGGTATTGTCTGCTCTGGCAAAATTCGTTTCCCTATTTTAATAACTCCTGAAAATAGTGCACTTTTGACTAATTCAGGCTGATTTTTCGAGTACTTTAGAGTGGCCATTTTGTCTGCCATGTGCTTAGATCATGTCCAGTGTCCACAAGTACAATATGTAAAGAAATTTCAGCCACAGTACATGAAAGTAACATAGAGGTATGCCAACATTCTCTCCATTGTGCATGTTGCAAATGCAAAATACTTCATCTTACACCTGTCACTCTCTCAGAAGCATGTATTATCTGTAGAGCACCCCCATTAACATGGCACATGTCATAATAATGGCAGCCATTCCCAGTTGTTTGTTGCTGAACAATATTGATATCAAGACCTACAGAAATATAATGATATATACATTGGTGGTTAATCCGTGATTCAACATGGAAGTATTACATATCTAAGTTATACAAATGCACTATTCTTTCCCTGATTCTGCCAATGTTATATGAAAAATGCATTACCTGACACTCGATAGAATAACCAAACTTTACAAATTCTTCTTGCTTGCTTTTTTTTTTTTTCACACTTCAACACACACACTCTGTACTGGGACTACCTAGTGCTAGTGAGAGACAGTACCGACAACAGTGGTAGTAGTCCATTACATTCACAAACTCTTGAGCAATTGTATTTGCAAACTTTTGAGCTGTCTTGCTTTGGTACTAGCTTAGAATAAGTGTTGATTCACATAATTATGCATTTATTTCATGCACAGCATGATGTAGATTTTATGAATATTGATGGATATTTTCTTCTTCGGTTTTTTATTCAATTAAATAAAAACCTCCTACAGTGGCCATATGTCCCTGTATACATATGGATTGAAAGATGGTGACAAGTTTGCAGCTGCCATTGCAAGACTCTATGGTACCATCTCAAGCTGGTTACCAGATAAAGCCTCCATTTTTAGCAGGAAATTACAGCCTTACTCAAATATTTGAACTACATGAAACTTCTCAAAACAACAAATTTCATCTTTTTGGATTCCCTTTCCATACTGGAAGCCTTGCAAAACCTTAAATTTGACAACCATTAATATCCCAAATGTTACAGAAATGTGATTTGCTCATACTGTCTGGAAAAAGTGTTATGTACTGTGTGTATCCTACTATACACATTTGTATAAAGGGTAATGAATTTGCAGATAAAAAGGCCAAAGTTACACTGCTGTCGTCCTTTTCTGAATGGAAGATTCCATATACTGGCTTCAAGTATTTTATAAATTGTCATGTTCTATATAATTGGCAAAATATGTGGAATGAAAACTCCACAAACAAACTTCAGAACCCATCATTGGAGAGTGGCATTCTTCAAATAGAAAAAAACACAGACGAGGTGGTATTATGCCAATCCTATATAGGACACACATATCTGACTCCTGCATACCACCTGAAGGGTGAGCCTTAACCAGAGTGCTTGACCAGCCAGTGTTTACTGACATCCTGAATACATTTTTCTTGAGTGTATCGAGTTCTACCCAGTCTGACAGAAGTTTTTTGATCGATAGTATTTGTCTACCCCCCCCCCAACAGTTTGTAACCCCCTACCAATTCTTAAAACTTTAAGCATAAAAGATATTTAAAAAATGCACAAAAATTAGTCATTTCATTCATCAATTTATAATTTCTAACCTGATTGTGATCAGGTAGCCCCTAACATTGTCATCATATTCAAATTTCAAACCAAATTGAAGCTGTCGATGTAAAGAACCAGACAGACCGCTCACAGTCCTTGCCTGGTTTGTAGAACAGTCAATTTTCAGTAAAATCTGTGTCATCGGCATCCAGTATTTACAATGTCTAGTTTTAATATTTTTTAAAAAAAATTGAACAAAATAGAAAGGTGTCACAAGATGTTTCAAACCAAACTGAAGCTGTCGATGTAAAGAACCAGACAGATTGCTTACAGTCATTGCCTGGTTTGTAGAACAATAAATTTTCAGTAAAACCTGTGTCATCTGCATCCAATATTTACAATGTCTAATTTTAATATTTTTAAAAAAAAATTGAACAAAATAGAAAGTTGTAACTCTTACATACATGTGTTCAAAGGGATGTAATTCCCAAAGTTACAGAAATGTACTGAATTATTAAGTGCTTATCAAAGATGGTAAACTACATTACATCTGTCTGAAAAACTAGACTCGTCCACACAAATATGGCAGATGTGTTAGTAAATAAACTCCCATTTGGTTTGAAATGTGCAAAAGTTGACAGTATCAGGGACTACCTGGTGACAATCGGGTTAGAAATTATAAATTGGTGATTGAAATGACTAAGTTTTGTGCATTTTTTATATCCTTCATGCTTCTTGCTTTTTTAAAATCAGTCTGAGGGTACAAACAAACATGAGGGTAAACAAATACTCTAATTCAATTAAGAAACTTTATGATGATGCACCACCAGGTAAAATGTTGCATTTTTGAGGGAATGCAGTCTATATAACAAATTTTGACCATATATTTTAGGGATTTAATATTTTTTACCTTTTTTTTATTGTATATACCTTTTACAGAGTTTTAACATATTTGTCTTTTACTTTGTTGTATATAGGTTTATGTTTATTTGGAAGGGTTTATCTTTCTAAAGTTTTTTGCACTTATTTATCATCACATTTCTCCTTTGAATACATTCCCAAATTACATTAATGTTAGGAAGATGCTCTGCTGTCTCTCAAATCCAGGAATCACAGAAAGATGAAAACTTTGTCTTTCCTGTCTATATGCCATATAGACAAAGGGAAGAAACTCTTCCCAACCCTTGCCCATACATCCCCTTACCACCGCTAGGTGAACACGGATGTTTACCAGTTTTTTTGCGCTTGCTGATATGAGGTACATTGTATCTAATCTAAGTCAATTTTGTGGATTATTCCACCATCCATCAACATATTTGGTATATTATTGAGTGTAAAGGTATATACTATATATTGCAATCATTTATTTATTTTTTGAAATTATTGAATTTATGTGAATTTATCACAGTTGTTAGTACACAGTGTTGGTTTTTTTCATGCATGCTGCAGATGTATCTTCACTTATTTAGTAATAAGTTTTGCTTATTTGTGCACAAAAGCAAATTCAAAGTTCAAAGCAAATGAAGACATGCATGGGACATACCTTGTGTGTATAAAATGTTTGACAAAAAATACATGCAGTGTGTATGAACTATGGTCAGAAAGCACTTGGTCAAGGGTACTATGAGGTGCTAAAAATGAAAGAGCAATGTAGTAAGTCCACAGAAAAGGACTGTGATGTACTAAGTCTACATCCAAAGACATCATCACGAACCAGCATAGTGGGAAACACTTTGATGATCCCTCCCCACCCTAAGTAATGAGTACAATGCCCACAGCGACCATTACATCAGGTTAGTTCCAAATGGAACAAAAAGGTGTTTAGGATCTGCCACCCACTTTTTCTCAACAGGTATTGTCAGAGTCACAGATGCAGCAACTATTTCAAGAGGCGACAACACAGTTGCTGGCCCCTGGCGAATTTGTTCCATGTCATCCCTCTTATTTCTCCAATGATGAATTGGAGCTGATAGGAGACTGTCCTACATTTTCTAGGTTGCCCAGTGCCAGAGCTTGGACCTGGGGCCTGTAAGTCTTGGTGTATGGGTATTTTCTGGATGTGGATGAACCTTATGGTTACCAGTCCAGTTTGTAGAATGCAGTTCCAGCCATTCCAGCTGCCATCCAGACAGTCCAGCCACCAATACTCGACAATCAGTGACCGGGATTCCGTCACTTTGGCAAGCCGTGTCGTATACCGGCTGGCTGTACCTTGGTATGCAGAGCTATATCGGTATCCGTTTAGCCGATCTGACCATTTCACTGCACGGACAAACCAGGCAATTTCAGAATCGGACGTGTAGCCAAAAGCTGGTCTGTCCTTCCCGCCAATAGCTGAACTGACCGGCCAACATAATTGCCTGCATTTCATACTGGCAAGACAAACCATGACACTTGCCCAGTCACCGATGCAAATACTGGCACAAATCTTGACGGCTTATGTCTTGGGGAGAGATCAAACAGTACACAGGGATGATGGCACAGTCTTGTCCCTGCCCCCAGGGGTGTTTATTCTGATGGTGACAGAATACCTGATGAGGACAACCCTAACAGTGAGTGCAGGGATAACCTTGATGATTTACCGTATGCCAATCCTACAATGGAGCATACGGAATACAGCTTTAAAGTGGCCATAGAGTAAATCTTCAGTGGAGCATGCAGACTACAGCTTTAATGTGGCCATGGAGTAAATCTACAGTGGAGCATACGGAATACAGCTTTACAGTGGCCATGGAGTAAATCTGCAGAGTTCTGCTGATTCAGAGATGCTTCCAAGGTGAATTAATGTGCAAAATGTGTACAAATTCTCACACTTGGAAAGCAGTGATGCATGAGAACTCCTGCAAATTAGTTTAAAGTTGCATATATAAAAATGTACTCTGCGCAGTATACAATTTTGTAAAAAAATTTAACCCTTAAAGTACTTGTCACAACATAAGTCACGCTGCCAATAGAGGTCTTAGAGTGCTTGTTGTGGCATATATCATTTTTCAGGTAGGCAACTGTTGACATATCTTGGTACTTCACCTAGACATGAATGGTTGATAAATTAAGTTTGATTGGTATGGGTTGCCTAGAAAATCCAAAATGGCTGACTCAAAACATGGTTCATCTTCAGATGACGATTTCATTCAGCAAATACTGGCAGATGATAGCGATGATGACAATGATTTTGATAGTTTTGAAGTATATCAGATTATTGGAGCTGAGAAGTGTTACAGTGGTCCCCCTCTTATAAGGCCACCCCTTCTGCAGCAGGAAAGTGGCATTATAAGATGGGTGGCCTTTCTAGAGGGGGATCACACAGTTGTAACTAATAACTACATATAAAGTATAAAAGTTTTTTTTATATATTTAATATTTTCATTTAAATTTCACAGGAATATTATCGAGTTATGACTTAATGTGATGCAACTAATATGAATGTTATTTTTTTTTTTTTTTTAAATATGAATAATCATGAATCGTGGTGCAAAACCACCTTATCTGTAAATTCTGGGCACAAACATTTGGTTGTGACTATCCCTGTACATCCGTCGATTCAGTCTTCCTACTCACTGCAGTTGAATGTATATTGGCGATGTTTATTTGAATCTTTTTGACGTAAAATTTCTCAGTAGTGATGAAAGGACTGTCCCTCTTTTCGTTGAGTCTAATTGCTTTCATTTTTGGTTCTTAACTGAGAATGTCTGATGACATTTTGCAACAACTTATTCCTTCATGGGCAATATGTAGTTATCACACGAGATGCACAGTGTTTACAAAGGAAGTGAGTTTGTCACATTATCAACTTTTTTTCCTCCAGTCTGGTACCCGGTTAAGTACATTTCATAATCTAAGAGAGGGAAGCCAGAAAGGCTAACATACCATGTTACTATCTGGTGACCAGATGTCACGCTGACTTGAGCTGAACAATACTGTGCTTCTCAGCGGTTAGCTTTTGTCATCTTGATAATTATCGCTGGTAATAATAGCCAGTAATTATCAAAGTGACAAAAGCTAACATTTAAGGAACACGTGGCAGTAAGGATAATCGGATTACTTACCTCTTTGTATCGATTACAGTTACTTTATTGGCATGTTGGAACAAATTTCAATGTGATGAGTTGAGAAATTAACAAATATTTGTGAGATTTTAATCTGTAAATAACCATTATGTGGCTGCTTGCAAGGGGTAAATTTGACAGTTTTTGCACTAAAATGCTGGCAGAGTTAGAGGGGTGGCCATCCTTGATGGGTACTTTGGAACACAAACTCGTAAGTGCCAAGGGACTGTGGCCGCATAAAGCAGGTGACACTGGTCCCTCTGACTGTTCAAAAGGGGGACCACTGTACTGGAAATTCCAGTGAGTGATTTTGATCCTGAAAATAATGTTTAATATGAGTCTGATATACATGTTGGATGGACAAAAACAGATGGCGTGACAGTCAACCCCCTATTTCAAAATTAAATGGAGAATACCAAGCCTAATTAAAAAAACAGGCAATATAAAAGTAGAGTGCAGTTTTGATTTCTTTTCTTAAACTGTTCAGCCTTGAGGGAGCTTGTGCTCAAAACTATATATAGCACTTTAAGGATTAAGATAAATTGAATAAATAAGAATCTAAAAATAAATAAAAAATTAAGGATATTTATTTGATCAAAATACCTCTGTCTGAACAAGCAGACTATGCTATTGATGGACTTATAACCCTAATATAGCATTATGGAAAAGATACGAAATCTGGCATAGTAGTCAGCCAAGCACTAATTAAGAAAGTGAAATTTGGCATAGTTCACGTTAGTGAAAAACCTTATTTTGGAGCAGAGATATCAAAGAGACCATACCTATGAGCTGTGGAAAATTGTACATAACAACAATAAAGAACAGTTTCTCAACTTTTTCAAGCTGGCTAAGCTAGCTATGCTTATGCCACTTCAGACAGCAGACTGCGAAAGGGGTTTCTCGACAAAACAATATTCATACACAGATAAGGAACAGATTAAGCTCAGAAACAATCAACAATAATGCTTATACAACTGAGGGGACATCTTTTGAGGATTTTGATTTCAGTAGACCCCTTACAGAATGGAGCAGGAAGAAAAAGAGACATATTTAAGTGTTTGGTAAATATTGAACTATGGCTGTTGCCCCCCCCCCCCCCCCCACTTTTGTTTCTACTCCACCCTTATTTTGGTGACAAGGGGGGAGATCCCACCTTTAAATAAAATCCTGGCAGCATCTCTGCTGATTTCCAAGTGCTGAGCTCTGTCAACTGCAAGCCAGGCCTATAAAGTCAAGGCTTCAGTGAATTTAGAAGATGAAGAAGAACAGCCATCTATCCATCTTTCACTGTCTGCAAAAATTAAAGAAATTTTGGAAAACGCCTGACTGATTAAATATGGGACCCAAGCAGTTCCAAGGCTTTCTTTGCGGAAAGTCAACTACCAGTATTATTCTCTCCACAACGGTATCACACACATTCACCGATGTTCAGCATTGAGCTGCTGTCCTTGGATACAAACATTGCGGCGGTTAATGTGATCAACCCTTTGTTTTATAAGATGGACACAAATGTCTTTGATGCATGATCACAACATCCTCTATACTAGATTTGACTTCACTAACTATTTTGTGTGGGAATCCACGGTCTGCATTGCCAAGGTGATTAATAGTGCTGCACATCACACGATGGCTAAAACCCTGACAGTGTCGGCTAACCTCGCAGGCATGTGACAAGACACATGCTAGCGCTCACCCACTCTAAAGCTGCATTATGCCTTGGCTCAATGTTCAGCACCATTTGACATGCATTGCTGTTTGGCAGAAAAATTGAGGAAGTACACAAGTAGGCATCACAAGAACTGCTTCAACTCGCCTTGCCACCTGCATCTACTTTCAGGCAGAATCAGTTTCAATCACAGCTTATAGACGATCACGGGCAAGGGATAAGAGACCTTATAATGCTCAAAGGCAAAAATTTTGTCCTGAATCCAGTTTCAGGTGGCAACAGAATCCTCAATTCTGGACGCAGTTTGGTAACAGGGAAAGGAAACAAGGTTTCTCCTTCCCCAAGCCTTGTAACAGCTGACATCGACTTGCCACCCCACCTGCCCATGGACAGCCTTCCTGTGGGCACCAGACTCCATCATTTTTTAACCACGCAGATTGATCTGTTTCCTGAGAACAAATGGATGATCCAAGTTGTTTCAGAGGGGCTTCAGATTTCATTTATCCATCCCCCTCCCCTTTTGACTTCCCTTTCCATGACAGATTTGCCATCTGATTGGGAGAAGGCAGGAAATTTACAGAAGGAGATCTGATTGCTATTCAACAAGCAGATGGTGGAGGTTGTTCAATAAATGAGCTCTCTGGGTTTTTACTCCAGGCTGTTTCTGATACCCAAGGCCAGCAGCGACAGCTGCATATCTTGATAACGTCCTCCAAAAACACATGGTAAGTTTATCTTTGGTCAAGGCCAGAAACGATCTTCTTTCCTTTTGAGTCATTTGGGGTTTCTTATCAATTGGGACAAGTCAGACCTCATTACATTCCAGCATTTTGTCCACCTGAGCATAGAATATTTTACAAATCTCAGTCTTGTTTGCCTTCCTCAATTGTGCATGACTTGGATTATTGAGCTTGCAGAGTCAATTTCCGACAGGGAGTGGATCTCAGCGAGAGAGTTTCATCCTTTTTGGCAGAAGATTTGATTCCCTTCGGCTGCCTTTTCATGTGCACTTTGCAAATGGCCCTGCTTATCCAATGGCGACCTTTTCCAGGCAACAAGATGAAAAGATCATGATCTCAAATGAAGTAGTCTTTTCTGCATCAGTGGTGCAACAAACAATGGCTCATGGCAGGAATTCCTTTAGAAAAGCCCCAACCAGAAATTACTATCTGTATGGATGCCAGCTTGTACATTTAGGGAGCCCATATATTTGCCCACATTCTACACGGTCAGTGGTGAATGAGGGCCACAAGAGTTACCTCTCCACACCAACATCCTTGAAATGAAGGCCACTGGAAGAACCAAGTATATGGAAAGGTAGTCCTCATGTCCGACAATTCTGTGGTGGTGGCCTTTCTCCTTGAACAAGGGGGGACGAAATTGCCAGATCTATGCATACTGGTTTGGGATATAATATGCTCCCAGATGAATATAACTGCCCAGATCAGACATATTCCAAGCAGGCTCAATGTCCTGGCCAGACCCTTCACACAGAAAGGTCCATCTATCCAACGATCTTTCAATGGATTTGTGCACATTGGGGCTGCCCAATGATAGATCTGTTTGTGACGAAGTGAAATCACATACTGCCCACCTTCAACACCTCTTTCTTCTGTGCACTGGTCAAGATGGGGCAAGAAGATGAAACCACAGAAGCCCTAGCATTGCGACTAAAGGGGGTCATATGCTCGGCATCCACAGAGATCTCAGGGTATCAAGTATGCCTCATGAAAATTACAACTCATGAAATCAGAGCTATTATGGCAAGCCATGCATTTGAACAGAATGTGGCAATCCGAGACATAATAGATGCAGTTGGCTGGCATGCACAGTCAACATTCTCAAGCTTTTGTCTGCGTGATCTAGCTTGCAGAGACAAGAACTGAGTCTGGCAGGACTGGTGGCTGCAGTCCAGACCATTACCAGACCTGTTTAAAGTCAGCACAGTCTTATCACAGATGTGGAACAGCACATTCGCTGGATTTGCCTGGTGTGAACATTCTCATCGAGGTATCGCTCAAGCAAAACTGGTAAACAACTCTAGTCACCTAACTCTTGGTTAGGGGAGGTAAGCGCAGTGGTTGAAAATAGTTTCTGTGGAATATGTAACTTGTAAGGTATTTAAACGTTTTTTCCTTTGATATAGATTTTTATGGTAAATAGTTATGTCATTTTATTCACACTTATCCAATGTTCAGGACTATAAATTATAATTTTCTTGAATCATCTATTTCAGATGCAGTTCCTATAGTCTCTGTCCTCACTAGACCCAGTCAGGAAGGTTTTGGCTATGTGGACAACTTGGAACATGAAATTCTGTTCAACAAAAGTTACCTCAGAATGAAGAGGAATGATAAACCAATTGCTACTCTTTTCTTATGTCACTCTGAAGAAGAGCAGTTACAAGAATTTAAGGTTTGCTGACTTGAACTTTTCTTTTCAAATGCATATTACCGTATTTTTGTGTGTATAACATGCACCCCAAATTTCAACCCAGAATGTGGGGGGAAAAACGTAGTTCTGCCATATAACGTGCATGTGATATAATACATTTTAAAATCTTAATAATTTTGCTCCGTTTCGTAGCGCGACAAGTCGGCCATTTTGGATAGTGCACAGATCATCATTTGTTACACAATGTTTGAATTCTTTACAATAAACTAGGGCATGACTGTTTCTCTTGTCTTTTCTGTCAGTATGCAGCACCCAATTATAACCAATACTTTTTTTTTACAGATATCGTAAAAGAAAGAATGAAAAAGGGCAAACTTTAAAGTATATCTTTCCGATTTTATGGTTGTCCCTTAAAAGGGCCATTTTATGGTTCGCTTTTTTGATGGAGTTCAGTCTATTGCATCATATCCCTCAAATTCCCCTTCGTCGTCATCACTCTCGAAAAGTCGCCATATGTCCTCATCTGTCATCATTCCTGGCATTTGATCGAATACAAGATGCTATGTGAAAGTTCAGGTCCAGTATTTACACATATTTGGACTTTCATGACACTTCTAAAGTATATCTCAGTGCCCTAGATAGAATTTACCAAGACAATACTTCGTAATTATATTTGGCACATCAGACTTGTAGCCGGCGCTGATTACCTTTAAAAACACCACACTGATTCAATTAAATATTACTCACTCTATTGTAACAAAGAAAGATCAAATGCTGTGGTTTAAGATTAGAAATAAAACAAAGAACAAGCTTATTTTCCGAAGAAAAGTAAATAAATTGGAAGTTTACCTTGACAAAGCATTGCAACTATGTTTAGCACATCAAAGCTTAGCTGGCGCTGATTACAGTGAAAAGATGAAGCATTGATCACTGTATGTTACAAAAATGTATCAAATACTATGATTTAGGATGAGAAATAGAACTAAGAACCAAGCTTATTTTCCAAAGGAAAAAAAAAGAATGTTTTCCGACTTCAAACATTAATCATTAATTGATAATTTTGTTTCACGATGTGTCAGTGTTACTGTAACAGACTAACAGTAGTCGGGGAAAAAGATATCCCCTAAATGTGCCTCTGATGAGAAAATTACCGCTGCTTTAATTCTAAATATTATTTTTCAATTAAAACAAGAATAAATGATGAGAACAATAATTTGATCCACTTTTATCGAATATTGAATATTTACAGGTACAGTAATCATATATTAGCTCCGCTGATAACCTGGATAAGACCACACCGAGTCATTGAAGCATTGATCACTGTATAGTTACAAAGAAATATAAAATACTATCATTTAAGATGAGAAATTAAACTAAGAACTAAATTTATTTTCCAAAGGAAAAAAAGAATGTTTTCCAACTTCATACATTGATTATTTTGTTTCACAATATGTCAGTGTTACCGTAACAGACAAACCATAGTCGCAAAAAATATATCCCCTAAAGATGCCTCTGATGAGAACATTAACACTGCTTGAATTATAAATATTATATTTCAGTTCAACCAAGAATAAATTAAGACAAAATGTATTAGATCCACAGTTATGGAATACTGAACATTAATGGTACAGGTACGGTAATCATATTTGTTCCACTGCATTGTGGTACTTTGCACAGCTTTAGAACAAGTTACCCATCGTTATGTACATGTATTTCCAGTCGAGGTGCAGAACAAAATGCTACACACAAATGTAAAAAAAACGAGTTTATTGACATAAGCAATCAGAGAACAAGACTCAAGGTTTGTAAGCATTATTTATTTCTTTAATAAGGTTAGTACCGGCAAAAAATTTAATTACAATGCAATGTGCAACGGATTTAATATTTCACAAGGAGTGAATGTGACACATGTAGGCAGTTATAGTGCCTTCATCCTTTCGTCAGATTGACCTGGACTTAAAATAAGAAAATTAGGTGAAAAAAGTGCGCATTATAAACAGCTCAAGATGGTATTTCAAACATCATACCTCCACCCCCAATCCTTCCTTTCTCCATCTGTAGGGGTAGACTATCAGCTCAGATTTCACTGACACAAATCATGCCTAAAACTCTGTACAAGATCTCGCAAAAACTGCTCCATTAAATCATCTCAAACATGTTTTCCAGGAAGGGTCCCAAGTTGTCGAGTTTTGAAGAATGTATACATGATTATTTATCTTCATACAGTATGATACATTGACTTTTCAGCAACATAATTCCAGCAATATAACCCTTGGGTAACCTGACCTATCTTTTTTCTCACATGAATGCAGACTGGGTTAAAGAAAGAACAAAAAATGCTAGCTCTGTATGAAAGCTGCACAAGTCTAATGGGTTGTAATGGAGACCTGTTCAGATTTAGTGCTGTTGTGGTTTGCCTTGTTGTCTTACCAGCAGCTGATAAAAAAATGTTTGAGTGTGTGCTGTGGCATCAAGAGTGGTAAAGTTTTGTGTCAAAGTTTTTGAAAGTCCTATAACCTACATCATGGGATGGTTCTCAGGCTTGACAGTTCTGTAGGTCCCTCAGTGATATAAAATAGGACTCTATGATCATGCCAGTCTGAACATGAATCTGTATGTGTTTTCAGGTGCTTGTATTTGTAATGCAGTACATCTACAATATTACAATTGCAATCCTAGAAAAAACAGTTTGAATGAAATTTTATCATAAATATACATACCACTTTTAATCTTGAGCCAAGAAGCAGGGCCAGCAGATAGGGGAAGGTGAAATAGGAGGAGCACTGAATTACTTGGGGGAAACAAAATGATTGAGGTAGACTTTTTCACTGAATATTATGAGGTCATTTTTTTAAAATTACAGTTGGACCTTATATGACTTTATTAAGCAGCCAAAGTTGGCATTTACAATACACATTTGACTTTTTAAGCTTCCTCCTTTTTTTTCCCTTACACACTGACATTCCTGATTTTTTTATTTGCCAAAATTCATTTATCAAAAATTTTGCTTGCCCCCTTTGATTTTTGGGGGTATTAATTCACTTTTTGCAGAGGAACTATGATAATGTCACTTTACATGACTTGATATGATCAATTTAAGGTGATGTGTAAAAATAAAATTGTACAAAGTACGGTAGTAGACTTTTATCTCCCTGCTTTGCCCAGAGTAACTTTTTGTGTCTTTTATTCTTCAATTTTACAACACCTAAACACGAGTGAAATTGTTCACATACAATAATGTTTGTATGATCTGATCTTTTGTTTCTAGGAAGTGTGCCATACTGCATTGACCAGTCTGTACCAATTACTTCACTACCCATATGTGCTGTGTGGAGGAGGATGCTGGCAAACCAGTCTTGCTCAGTTTATCCAATGGAAAGTATGTCAAATTTTGCATTTACTGTTCAATTTAGGGTACAAAATCACTAAATGGAAAATTGATACTGCCAGCACAAGCAAAGTTATGTGCACATACTTGGTGAATTAGCTAGGGAGCAAGTAGTATAATTAGTAATCACATTGTCTGTCCATCCATTCATCATTCTTTCTGCCCATCCATTGGTCAGTCAGCAAAAGATAACTTTACTGGGAATTGTTGAATTTCAACCAAATTTGGTATGCAGCTTTATTCTCATGAAACCTCAGAAGTTAAAGTCCCTGATTGCCTACCTTACTTCAATTCTGCACATAACTTTACCAAGGATTGTTGGATTTCTTTGTCAGATAAATTCCCTGGTCACATTAATGTTAGAATTAAATCCACAATCTCTCGTATCCATCCCTCCCATCTTTATACCATGTAGACAAAGGGAAGAAACTTACCAATTACCTACCCTTTCTATTGCTAGGTAGCTACCCATAAACTGGATTTTAACGCTTTGAGCTTTTGCTGCAGTTACATCTATTAAATCACAATGTATTGCCTCTTGTCATTCTTCAGAAATCATCTTGAATTCTACCCGTCAATCTAATAAGTCAATTTATTATTGATATTAATGTAGTTGCTACATAATTGGCAACATTATTTTTGTACTCCAACATGGTGTCATTAGTGCTCATTGTTGGTTGCCTTATTTGCATACACAGCTTGAATTTTTTGGCATGTTTATTAGTGAGTGCATTATTTCAATAGTGAACACTTATGTTATTTCCCATTGTTTTTGACATTCGTGTGAATTGCACACTGATGACCAAATGCTCAAAATGCAAGAGTTTTAAGCTCAGCGAGGACACACTTCAGATGTGCCTCACTTGCAGTAAGTGTTCTTCATCTTCACCATGCAGTGTTTGTGCAAAGTGGTCAGAGGGAAAATGGTTCACAGAACTGCACAAAAGTTTGAAAAGTAAGGAGGGATGAGTAAAGTTGAAATCAGCCAATGACATTTCAAGTTTTCACCCAAAGACATTGTCAATAGCTAGTCTGGCAGGGAATACCACAGTGACCCTCCCCAGTGGGGTTGAAGTGAGTATATTGATTTCCAATCACACTGTTGGGGTTTTCATCGTCAGGCATCACTTCCATGTCCACAAAAAATATTCTCAGCAGCATGGATGAGATCGTACAATTGTCCCTATGCACAACACAGTACGTATCCACTGGATACACCATGAACATCAGGCCTGCCAGTTGGACTGGCTGCCAGGCTAGCAATACAGCTTGTCTTGCTGGTATGAACAACTGGAAGAGAAGTCAGAAAGTATGCTGTATGGCAGATGGACAGTCAACTAGACATACTGGGCAGCAAAATTGAAGCACCAATTTGATGGATCCCCATAAGATTCTGCAATGGAACAATCAACTGGTATGTGACACAAGTTGCCAATATGATGGACCTCTGGTTGCTAGTTGAAAAGAATAGCTGGCCAGGTAGCTGGACTGGCTGGTCAGCAACTGGAACAGTGGTGTATGGCACAGATGGTTAATACAATATGCCATAAAGGTTAGTGTTATATCCCATGTGCCCATACTAACAGGCCATGCTCGGCATGATGGGGACTTATGCCCACTGTGCTGCCATGAAATGGGAGAACAATCTCCCATCAGTTCCAAGCCTGTTTTGGAGCGACATCAAAAATGGAGAGATAGAAACTCCCCCAAAGTCGGCAAACTGTGATGTCATTTCCTGCACTAATCTCCACATTTGTGGCTCCAAGCACCTGGGGTGAGTGCAGCATATCTCCAGTTCAGCTCAGACAGTTCTTTTGTTCTAATGACACAACCTGGCATAATAGCCAAGTACAAGTTACCATTTGTGGGCAATCAGAAGGTGGTCATTTACTCAATCTCCTTGATATATATGTTGAGAGAGGTCATGATGCAAAATCCATACTGTCAGGGACTTCTTGAAACATACTGAAAACATGGGACCCCAAAACACCTCTTCCAGTAAAGCCCAGGAAACACAACACAATCCTTCAAGCCTTAGCATGGTGGCTATACTCGTTGGTATGCTCTGTGTACTCTGAAGTCTCTCAGGACCCGATGTGTCTCACCTATTACCTATTCTCCAAACGTTGATGTGATTGAGGTATGTATTCGATGGAGAAATTAAATTTTTTAGCAAATTAAGTTTCTCAGAGAATACTTATCCAATCACATTACTCTAAAGCCCTTCCACATCTCCCTGCAAATCAGAGCATCCTTGTCAATGTATCTCTCGGCAAAAACATCTGGTTTATGTGTAGCCGCTTATATGTAAGGTGGTAGAGGGAGGTAATTGGTGAGAGTTCCTTCTCTTTGTCTATCTTGTATATAGACAGCAAAGATTAATTTTTTTTCTTTCTGGGAAGTGCTGCATTCAAGAGGTAGTGGAGTCTATTTCCTAACATTAAAAAGATTGGGTAAATATTTTCTGAGAAACATAATTTACTAAAAATTTACTTTCAACCAAATTTGATATGCACTTTTATGTTGATCAGACTGTGAATGACTTCAATTTATAGCATTCCCTGACTTCATTTACAATAGTTATGCCTCTGATTGCCTGGCCATCAGATTGTAGTTTCCTCAGCATAACTTGACCAAGTTTTGTTGGATTTAAACTAAATTTGACATGCAGTTTTATATTGAATGGACCCTATATGAATGACTTACAGCATTTCGCAACTTCCATTACAACAATAGTACCCCCTGATTGCATGGATGTGTGACTTAGTCTTCTGCAACATAACTTTACTAAAGTTTGTTGGATTTCAACCAGATGTGTAATGCTGATTTATATTGATAAGATCATGAACTTGAATGACTTTGATTTATATTATTTCCTGACTTCATTTACAGGATTTATACCCCTGACTTTGTTTCCACAGCACTATTTTTCCAAGGATTGTTGGATTTCAGTAAAATTTGGCACACAGCTTTTTCTTGATGAGAACTTGAATGAATTTAATTTCCAGAATTGCACAGCATCATACTAAGGATTATTGGGATTACATCATACTAAGGATTATTGGGATTACATCATACTAAGGATTATTGGGATTCAAATAAATTTAGTATGGATCTTTATATTGATAAGACCCTGGATGAATTTGATTTCTAGCATTCTGTGACATCATTTACAAGAGTTAAGGCACCTGCTTGTCAATCCTACTGACTGTGTTTTTTGCAACATTACATTTCCCAGGATTGTTGGATTTCAGACATTTTGGGATGCAAATTTATATTGATCAGACTTTGAACAAGTTTAATTTCTAACATTTTACATTGTCATTTGGAGGAGTTATGGCCTCTGAATGCCAGCTCCACTTATCTTTGGTTTCCCCAACATGAGTTCCTCTCTTTAAGGTCATTCCTCTCTTTAAGGCCCTGCAAAGCAAATTGTGGTGAGCAGGGCCTTTTATAATGCACCCATCTCTAATCACTCTAATTTGAAAGTACATGCATGCATACACGTACACTGGTTGATAGGTTACTAATATTGCTTTCATGTATAAATGACCTCTCATCTTAGCCATGGTCTCAGTCAACTATTTTCTGACAGAAATTCCAATTGCCTACTGACCAATCTGATCAACTTGCTAAGTGTGAATGTTTACCTCCTTGAAATTGTATACGCTCGTCTTAAGGTGGAGCATGTAATACTGTGATGACCATCTCTCTGCCTATCATTTTGTCCATCTGTTTATTTTGGTTTCTACAGAATAACTTTACTTTTACATCATGGACCTTAAACCGAACTTTGCACTTTACATAAGAAAAAAGCATAAGAATTTGGGGTTAAAAATAAAAGTCAAAGGTCAAGAACACTGATTGAAAGAAGAAAAATGATTTCCACACAATAATTTACTTTAAACAAACTTTGTGGATGGCTTGCACTTAGGGTAAGAAAGAACCCTATCAGTTTAAGGGTTGAAAGGTCAAATGTCAAAGTCATTGATAGACCAGAAAAAAAAGATTTCTGCACAGTAACTTTAGTTCTGAACCAAATACCTTAGCCATGATTTGTACATGGCTTGCAGTTGGGGTAAGAAAGACACATAGAGATTTGAGTTTACAAGATTATAGATCGAGGTCACTGTGATTAAATGAAGAAAAAAGACTTTGTGCAGTAATTTTTTAATTCTAGACCATGTACCTTTACCAGTCTTTCAGCATAGCTTGCACTGGGGATAAGGAAGACACCTATTGATTTTGTTTTGGTTTGGTTTGGTGTTTTATGAAGAGGTACACGAGTAGGTAAAGTGTCATGCCCAAGAACTCAGTATTGTAGCCAACCCAGGCTGATCCATTGGTAGGACTCAAATCTGCACCCCTTTCAATTACTAGTCTGGCACACTAACTCCTGAGCCACCACAGCTCCTACTTACATTAGTTGCCTCTTACAAGATGTAAAACGGCACATCGGGTCTATTCTTCATTCCTGAGCCAGCCGGGGGTATGGGTCAAATGGTCATGGTCATAGTGACTTGTGGAAGAAATGTGGTTTTTACATAATAACATTTGCTTTAGTCTAAGTTCCTTGACAAGACTTTATGGATGGCTTGCAATTGGGATAAGGAAGAATGGTACTGATTTGGAGGTCAAAAGGCCAGAAGTAAAGGTCATGTTAAGTCAAATAAGAACACAATGGTATCCACACAGAAAATTTTGCACTAGACCACATACATTGACTAAACTGTGTGATTGACTTGCACATGGATCTAGAAAAATACTTACTGATTTGTAGTCAAAAGGTCCATGGTCAAGGTCACTGTGACATAAATAAGGGAGAAGTTTTCTGTAAAAAAACTTCAATCACAAACCACATAATGGCACAAAACTTTCTGATATTGGAAGGAATTATGCCACATATTTTAGGCAAGACAGCTTAAAGGTCAAGATCATACTTAATAAAGACTGGGTTTTCTACACCATTTTCTTTCAACAGAATTAATTGTTTGCCTTTCTCAAAGGAAAGGAACCTATGGTCTGTGGAGTTAAAATGCTAAGATCAAGGTCACTGAGACCCATTGGTCAATACTGGCAGTCTTGTGCTATGGATGCCTGCATGCAGGACTATTAAACAGCAAGCGGGCTTATAATGTACTGTTCATGGTACACCACTGCCTTGTTTTAGCACAGCTGGATAACTTGCAAACCTGCTTATAATGCAAGCAAGGTGTGGATCCCATTTTTTTCTTTTCTTTTAAAAATACCAAAAAATAGGCCCCTATTTGCAACTTGTAATAAGTCATATATTTTGTTAAAAAATTTTTTACAAAAATTTTCTCAGTACACTGTAAATAACAATATGCAATGAAATATTGAACAATTAAAATGTTACTAATGTCTGCTAGCGGCAACACTTCAACAAATAAATACCAATTAAATAAGTCTTGCCATGTGAAATTTGTTTTTCAGTTTTATCTTTTAATTCGGTTTCAGTGTAATCATCATAAATGTGATATGTCTTCTTGTATCAAATATGAAAAGTAGGAATCAACTGTCACAGTGATGCCTGCGAGCATTTCAATGAGAACCTATTAAGTGCTGACTGTTTTGATCTCTGACTTGCGGAATTGTCTCTTGTATGGTTACAGTCAAGTAAAAGTAGATCTGCTTTGTATGTCACATTAATTATGTCTTTTGTATCAAGTCAAGTAAAGGGGGTAGAATAAAAAGAGTTACAGGCCATACAAATCCTACTTGCGTAAGAGCTAGCGGTCACGGTTGTGTGTCAAGTCAACTCATTTCAATTGACCAATCAAACACTGTTTTAAATATTATTATGTAAGTAACTTAATTAAAATATCTGACATTAATCAATGGATTTATACTACTCATTTGCAAATGTGATCAAGAACAGCAAAAAAAAAACAAGTGGAAGCGTACTTGGTGCATGGAAAGTTTTGTTTCACAGATAGAATTCATTATGGAGAAGCAAGTTCCAAAGTTTGTAGCAAACCTAAAATTCTTGAATAGTCACTCATAGGCTTGCTTAATGATCAGCAGAAATTTTGCTACTACTTGCAATGAAATCATAACATCAATATTTTACTAATAGAACAATTTCTAAAAATCAAATTTTGACACTGTTGTTGCTTGAAACAAATGTCCATCTTTTTTAAAAAAATATCTTGTTCTGTTCTGAATCAACAATAACACTAGAATGTATCCACTTTCACATGCAAAAGCAGTGATGTAATACACAATGTTTTTGCTGGTACACAAGTCATGTGATGTGTTGAAATCCCATGGTGTAATGTTTTTAACAATCATTCAGAAATTGGTTATCTTGAAAATAAAGGTAATACAGAAGAGAGAACAATTTCGTTTGAAAAAGCTATTTATTGACAGTTATTCCCAATGCTATTATAAAAAGAGTATTCAACCATTTAACCCACCCCATCCTCTCTTCTCACTGTCGATGTCCATCCCTTTCTTGATATTTCAGAGGTCACTCTGTAACTTGCACCCTTGCTTATGCTGTGGTCTATGTTTTTGGACCCCATTGTGTGTGAGTTATTGAGGGAGTGGTGTACTCTTATTGGCTCCTTGTGCTGGGTTGTTTAATTGGTCAGTCAGGAGCCCACTGGGTCACCTTTACGACCAGTACCATATCATATGTGCAATGTTAACTATAACTTGAACATCTCGCATCCAATTTTCATGAAATTTTCAACACATACATCAAAGTCCTCTGACAATTGCCATTTTAGTCAAATAGAAAAGTGCCAGTTTGAAAGAAATAGCAATGCTAATTGGTGGACAGAGCATTCCCTGCATATTTTAGGGATCAGTTAGTTCTAGGTTAAGTATTAGGCAAGTTGAGATTAGGTCCTACCTGAATTACGTCCTTCTCCTAGGTTTGGGATTGAAGAAGACCTTTATTATTGCATGATTCTCATTGGATTATGAAAATATGAGACAACCTAGCTGAATTGACTTCACAGTTTGGATATAGGATGGAGTATATGGTAAATAAATTTATTTTAAATGTAAACTTCTACAAGAAAATTATCGATTTAAAGAATAATCTAGGATTCTTATGACAATAATACTACTGTATTTCTTTGGTAAAGAGTCCATGCTTTATGAATAGTCTAACACAATTTTTTACAAAATGTTGGCAGATTTGTTTCTAATATAGCTTTCTTTAGTTATAAACCCACCTCCTCTTTTCATCACATTTTACAGAGTATATCATGAGAGATGTAATGTGTTACAGTTTTTACATGTATAACATATTTTACGACATACCATCTATACTCACTTATAAGTCCAACTGCAAACTGCACAGACCCAGATTTGCCATCACATAATGCACTGGCCGATCTGGATCTATGCAGTTATTAGGAGCAATAAGTAGAACAAACCAACATTGACCCTAATCTGCTGGCACATAATGCGACGGTAGATTAGGGTCTATATTGTTCGCATTTGGGCATGACTTATAAGTGAATATATACAGTATGTAATATTAATTATCTAATGCTAGTCATATCTACCCAGTGATCTTGTCAAGCTAATGCTGAGTATGATGCAAAATTTGATTTGGTTGTTTGTTTGAGTTATGAGTAAATTCTTAAATGTATAATATCACACATTATCCCATCTCTTTGTTGTAGGTTCATGATAATATGGAATCTCTACAACAAGAGCTGGAGTGTTCTTCAACTGTATTGTCAGCAGCTGTACAAATTTTCTCCAACTGCCTCCAGAAGGCAGCACTTCATAGTTTCCATGGAGATGGGGATCATGTGACTGATGAATATGGCCATCTTTATCAAAGCCAAGGTGGTCATCATGGCAAGCATTGTTGCTGCAGACTCCACACAATAGTTGATGGCAGCCATATTCAGTATGTTTTCCCGAAAGAGAAATTAGACTTGCAGTTCTCATTCACAAACATGGATAATCAAGAAATATTGGGTATCATCAAATCAAGAGGTATGGTCCTGGATAATTTTTCAGCTTGCCTTAATGCTTTAAAGACTGCTGTTTTAACTGCCTGCACAGTGCTAAAAATTGGACAGTATATTCATGATGGCAACTAGGGAAAAAAAAACTTTTTCAGCAGACCCTTGTAAATCAGTAAAAATTAATTATGCTGCATGTATATGTAATTTTGTTGGATCCATCATGTTTAATAATCAGCAATTAAATGAATGATGTTTGTTGAATGTTTTGTTCTTTACATGTCATTGCATATTGCTTTTTTTAAAGATTGATGTTAATTCTTTTCATTCAAGTGACCTTCTCAGCTGAAAAGAATGACCTGTCCAGTGGAATATTCCTGAGGGACTTGTCCACTCAAAAAATAGATATTGTAATGCATGCATCATGCTTTCATCAGTGTTGCACCTAGAATAACAAGGGCAGGGGAACCTGGGTGCCCATGTCCTCCAAAAATCTTGGGTACATACAGACTTTCAAATGGACAAAGAAAAATGCTAGATACGGTAACACTTAATGCATTAGTGGCGGTAAAATAAAAACAAGATAATCTTATTTGATGTAACAGTTTGACCACCTTGACTTTGCCATCTGCACTCATTATCATCTTTTCTTTGGACATTTACATTGTAATGTTTTATCGAGTGCTCACATAATCCATACAAATGTTTCGTGTTTGAATACCTGGTTCACCTGGAAAAAAAGATGCACAATGGAATTTTCTTTTCTGATTCTTGCTCTCATTTAACTTTAGTGTTCCCTCATTATCTACCAGTGTTTATTATAATATATCCCATTTTTTCTTAATTGTTTTTCTGTTCAAACTAATAATTAATTAATTAATTAAATATCAAACCGTGTATTTGTGAAAAATTTTCACCCAAGTTTAAGTCGCTTTTGTCATTAATGGCAAATGATTTAAATTACAATTGTGGATTACTTCATACTTTATTTAGATGCAGAAAAACTTTTTCGAGATAATGATGTGTGATACTCATGAAAAAATGTCACACAAAATAATTAAACTCTGAGCTTATTAATTATTAATTTGATTGATTTGATGTTTCATCTCGACACAAATTCAACAGTTTTGAAGTTATAATAAATACTATTGTAGCATCAAAAAGCTCTGCTGGTGTCTTATTCTTTTCCATTCACATCCTCCTTCATTCATTAAATTTATTTGATGTTGCTTGTAATACACAGCATCCCAAAAATGACATATGCAAACTTGACATGTACAATATAAAAGAGAAAGATTAGAAACAAAGCACCATCAAAATAACTATGATACTGTAGTATCATTTATTTTTGTGGGGCTTAATTTTCGTGGTTTTGTTACAAAAAAAAAAAATTCATGGGTACTTAAATTTGTAGTTTTGCCTATCAAAGTTTGCATATTACTAAGTGTCTAATCTTGTGCTTTAACCTCTACAAATACCCAAAATAAAGAATACAAAAGAATAAAACTATGCCAAAGCAAACGGCAGTCACTTGAATGTTAAAACAATACTACCACATGTATGAGCACAAATCAAAGACCTGACAAATTCAATACTTACACCATATTTTTGTCCAAGTGAATAACATCAGTGGAAGCCGACGCAGCCAACAACACTAAAACAATACTACTGTCTCTATGATCACAAATAAAACACATGTCAATATCAATCACTTACACCGTGTTTTCGCCTGAGTGCTCAACATCAAACGGAGCAGACGCAACCAACAACACTAAGTCATTCAGTTATTAAAGTACACCTGTATGATCTCTTACTTAAACCACTGTCCTTAAAGGGAACAAAACATGTGACCAGCTGCCCCTTGCCCAATGCAATCAGCCGACAGTGGCAAATTTGATGTGTTTAGAGCCCATCAGTGTGAACTGATTGACATGATGTTGATACAGTAACTTTGTCTGAAAATCAGTGAAGTGTGAGCTTTAATACTCTGCTGTAATTAGTGTATATACATAGCGTTTCATTAATAATAGTGCTTCAAGCAATAGTTCTAGTATTTTACAGGCTTGTTGTTCTTTTGGATTAAAAATGCAGGAATACAATGAAATGTGGTTTCATGAGAATTTTCATTTTTCAACAACAGTTGTACTCGAGTTAAGGATCGATTTGAATAAGTATTAAATTTAATTTTCATATACTAGTATTTTTTATTATTCTTTCTTTCATTTTCAGCATTACTAGTGTTTGAATACCTTATGCTTTTTCTCGTTTCTCTCTTTCCTTACTTATCTCACATATCGATTAAAGACAGCGAGTGGAAATTACAGCTGTCGGATACCTTATTGATACGTGTGCATTGAAACAATATAAAATGCTTTATAATTCTTTTTTCAAAGAGTTAAAATAAAACAAACACATGTAAAAGCTAATATTTTATTACCAAATCACAGTATTGACATTGATTTATGAAATACTAGTAAGTTCCTTAATCTCTAGGAACGACACGCAGTAAGGAAATGAGGGGGGGGCATCGTCATCATACATGGCTAATTTTTCGTTGGGTATTTAAATTTGTGGTTCGGGGAAACTATGAAATCCACGAAAATTGGTCCCCCACAAAAATTTCTGATGCTAGAGTAGATGCTCACTTATAAGTGGAGTGTAACTGCCATTACTAAAAATAGACAAAATTTAAAACAACTTCGCAGAAACTGATTAGGAAAAATTGACCAATTTTTTTAACGAAAGCTTTCTGGTAATAAGGGCTTTCAAACTTGTACAAATTATGCCAATTCACCATAAAATATGGCCACCATGACTAAAAAGTGGAAATCGTTTAAATGACTTCTGTTCAAAAACTACTCAGTAGAATGTGACCAAATTTTACAGAAAGCGTTCTGCATGAAGGGCTTTTAAGTTTCTATAAATAATGCAAAGTATGGCTGCTTTTACTAAAAATAGTAAAAACATTTACAAACTTTTTCTAAAACACCAACTAACAGACTTTGATCAATTTGACAGAAAGTGTCCTGGTTTGATTTATACAAATGAGGATGTGTGTCATCAAATAGGGCTGCTGTTAGTAAAATTAGAAAGACATTTACACAACTGTATATGTAAACAAAAAAACAAAAAACACTGCTGAACAGAAATTTAACCAACTTGGACACCAAGTGTCCTGGCATAAGGGCCTTTCAATACTTTAAGGGTGGGGCTATGCACAGTTTCAAAGTTATGAATTAGGGACAAGTGTCACACAGGCTATGATAATTCCAGGGGACAATGCTGGTGTATCAATAACTTGTCTTTTTTATGACAAGAGAGTGACCCTATGTACAGTATATGGACTAGGAAAGAAGACATTGCACCAACATTAATAGATAATGTAGCAAGTATATAATCCAAGCTTTTCTTTCCCCTCTATGGTTTCAATACTTGTGTGAATCTGCATTCACCAGCTTTCATATGTCAACTACTTGCTTGAACCTCTTGTTTTTCTTTTTTAATTCAAATCTGAAATCTAGAGAATCTGTTGGAGTCTCATTTTACAAATTATATCTTTCCATTTGACCTTTGTGGTCATATTTATAGTAGTTAGTGTTGTTGAGCTTAAGTACCGATTGTGTAATTATGTTGGAGTTACAGAAGATGAACCGTCTCTGAGACACTGAGAGCGAGGTAAATTTACCCTCATAGTCGAGATTTTAAAATAAGCAAAATAAAGATTTCTTGTTTGGATGACATCTCATGACTACACTGGTCAAATAATAGTAGCTTAAAAATGTACAGTTGGGCCAGCCTCAAAAATAGGTCTACCACAAAAACTGGTTGTCCAGTTCCTGTATTGATTTTCATTCCAAAAATAAACTGACTGCAAAAATAAGCTTCCAAAATTGTATTAAATTCTTTATTTCAACAACTGATAAGACAGGAAGGAAAAAGGAAAGTGACACACATCTGTTATTGTGGAAAAACAGTAATTTTTGCTAAAATCCTGTCATAAATGATAAATATAGTTCCCTTTGCATCACCCACTCAATGATGCCAAATTAAACAATGAACTTAAAGATGGTAGTTCTTTTGTTCTTATCACATTGGAATCTTCTCAATTTTATTGATGTTTACCAACATTCTCAACTTTATTGATCGTTTACCAACATTCTCAAAAATAAACCTACGTCAGAAGTAAGCCACCCTCTATAATGATCTCATGTAGAATAACCAATAACAACAATATCTAATATTTTAGTTTTTCAATATCACTGTCGGCAGTGTACAGTGTGCTTGAATGTTTAAGACAACCGTTATTACCGTAAACTCTATTTTGAGCAGATAAGTGTATGCAGAAGCACACATGGGCCTTTCTGTGCCAAAATTAAGTACATGTGTATGTGTGAAAGAAAAGACAAAAGTTTAAGATGTAAAATACCCCATTCAGATAATTGTTCTGTTGCTTTGTTGATGGCCATTTATCTGTTAACCTTATTTTGATTCTGTCTTTTCTTTCTTGATATCTTTTATTACACAAGCTATCGTTAAAACAGATGAGTATGAATATCAACACTTGTAGCATGATGTATATCACTATCAATAATTGCATATGAAAAATAAATGCACACAGCTTTAACTAATGAAAATAATAAGTCTGTATGCTTATTTTCCATATTTTACAGTATGTAGTTAATGGGACAATGTGCATTCATTTGGGAGTTCCATGCTCTCCTTATTATACCTTATATACTTGCAAAGTAAATAAAGGATACCTGTGAAAACAAGAATTTTTAAAAAAAAAAAAGATATTTGTGACGAAGCTACCCAGGTGGTCTGTAAAGAGTCTAATTAAAGTTAAAGAGAAATAGAATATATATTATTCTGATCTGTTTACAATTTCATTCAGTGTGGTAAATGGCTTGAACTTTACCGGTATATGCACCATGACTTTGACAGAAAATTCAGTCACTATACTTAATTGAACTCCCTACACGTGTTGAAATTTTCAAAGAAAAGACATTGAAAAATGCTTTTACAAAATTGATAAAATACATAATACAGTGCGTGGTGGCCAATAAATTCCTGAACTTAGTGCATGAAGGATAAAGACCATGTTTTCACCTCGGCCAAAAAAGGATCACTTTAAAGTAACCGGATGTGAATCCTCCGCGCCCCCCCCCCTCCCATGTCATCCAATTTCACGGGGGCTTTTGTGCAGGTTGGTAATAGTGACGAATGGTAGTTAATACAGAAAACAAGTCCGTGAACAAGTTAATTATGTGATTATGATTGTCATTTCCCATTTAGACACATGTTCATCATATCTCTATGATAACAATTTGTGTCCTCAAAAGATTTTTTGCAGTTCTATTGCAAATTCAGTGGTCATATTATTTGCATTTGTAAAGTAATTTATGTTGTACTTTGATTTCATGCTTTTTTATTTTAAAAAAGTGGGCACCCTACCCCTACTAGTTCTAAAACTACTAGTTCTAAAATTACATAGTGTCAAGAGATTTCATCATTTTTGTTTTCCGGCAATATTGCAAGCAATGTAGATAAAGTAGATATTGATATACCATTTAGTTCCAATCAAGCTCATATATTTGAATAAATCATAATGCAATAAATTATTTACATTAACAGTGCCCTGTGTAAATCCATAGCCAGATTTTTCCCCATCAAAAGTAAGCACAAATGGTCATCTGTCACTTAAGAGCCCATAATGCCAATAAATTATCCCCATCCCATCAAAAGTAGGCACAAATGGTCATCTGTCACTTAAGAGCAAATTATGCCAATAAATTATCCCCATGCTTTCATTTCTTGAATTTTTAATGCAGTTGATCCAAAAGATGATTCTCACAGTGTATTGTTCAATATTTTAGGCTTTTTATGTGGAAATAGTGCCATATTACTTTTATCCTGTTGTTGTGTGTTTTACATTTTTGTGATCCAACATGAACTTCTGCATACACCATAGGGAGAGCGGATGTGCCAAAAAACTTGTGTTGCCGTAATTTTGGCCTGCTTTTGTGGGATGTTTTCCAGAAACAGAAACTGGGTGATGTCAAAGAGCAACAAAAAAACTTGATGTTAGTAAAATGAAATTTCCCACGCAACTAGATAGGTAAATTTGAGGAAGTATTTGGCCTAGCCGTTTTATTTTTTTACCCTAATTCCAGTAACACTTTTTGTAAGTTTCTACATTTTATCCTTTTCTTGGACAATGATTTGATGTACATTATGTATATCATCTGGCACAGAGATTCCCTACCGATTTTATCCTTAAGGTTGGAAATCTTGAAATTCAAGATGAACAGCTATGACTAAGGCATGATGCTTATGATAAATTTTGTATTGGCATGGGCGCAAGTATTCTCGTTTACACTGTGAGGTAGCTGGGCTTGTGAGAGACTTTGCTACTAATGAATACTGTTCTGTGGAAAAAATACATGTGAATTATTCAGAAGGACTGTTTAGATGCTTGCGACTTAAATGTTTCAGCTATACAACCAAAATTAAATCATATAATAATAATACATATGTGGTCTTTATGGAGGCGCTATACAGGTATTATGTACTTCTGAGAGAGTGACAGGTGTAAGGTGATGTTGTTTCAATTTGCAACATGCATAATGAAAAGAATGTTGGCATACCTCTGTGCTATTTTCATGTACTGTGGCTGAAATTTCTTTACATACTGTACTTGTGGAATTGATACATGATCAAAGCACACAGCTGACAAAAATGGCCGCTCCCATGTGCTCGAAAAATCAGCCTGAATTAGTTCAAAGTACACTATTTTTAGCAGTTATTAAAATAGGGAAAACTAATTTTGCCAGAGTAGGCAATACCAAATTCTGAAAGTACAATGAATGAATTACAAAAAATATAAATAAATAATTTTAAAAAAATTTATTGGCTCTTTTTTTTACAATTTACCTTTAAAGTTCAAAAAGTGAAAATGACCAAGTGGAGCTAGCAGTTTTGTGAGAGGTGCACATCTGAAGGAAGACCAAGCTGTATACTCTATAAATCAAATTGCACCCATCAATCATACACCAAAATAAAGGGAATTAGAAGTTCTTCTGATAATACCTAAGATATACAAAGTCTTCTTTAAATAGCCAGGATAACCAGTGCGGAAAACCTGGGAAATTCTTTTTTCTGTAAAAATCTAACCCTATGCAAAATATGAAACTGTAGACCGCCACCTTAAGTCGTTTTTCAGGTAGGTACGCAACTGTTTACACATTACAGTACTTCGGCTTGACATGAATGGTTGTTAAACTAAATTTGATTGATACATTGGGCCCTGGAACAAGAATTATGTCATAGTCTTAACCTTGTATTCATCAAAGAAGTTTTACAAATAAATGTTATATGATATGCACTATCTAGAACACTCTAAATGGTTGACTCCGAATATGGTTCATCTTCAGATGACGATTTGATTCGGCAAATATTGGCTGATGATAGTGATGAAGAGATTGATTTTCAAAGTTTTGAAGTATATGAGATTATCAGAGCTGAGAAAGTGTTACTGGAAATGCCAGTGAGTGATTTGGAGCCCGCAAAAGATGTTGAATACGATTCCAATGTACGTGTTGGGTAGACGAAAACTGATGGCATGCCGGTCAACCGCCTGTTCAGCTGTATTTCAAAATTAAATGTATAAATGGAGGATATGAAGCCTATGGACCATTTAAGGCTATTTGTTAATAGGATTCTTGCATCTGATCATAGATCAAATGAATCTCTATGCACAGCAGAGAATAAATGGGGCAGACTTGATTGACAACAGCCACATGAGAAATGGAAGCCTGTCGCATCTGATGAATTGAAACTCTTTTTGTTGTTTTTGCATTTGCTATGGCCGTGGGTTTTGGTGCATAAATCTGATTTAAATTTTTACTGGACGGCTGAAATACAAAGGTAATTTGATATTTACCTGTATTTGCACATGTAAGTGCAAATATGATAAAGTCACATATGTGACTTTATACTTATAATAAAGTTCAGACATCAATAATTATTTTTCATATAGGGTTTGTGTCTCGATTATGTGCAGTAATTAAAATACAGGCAATTTTAAAGCAGAGTGCAATTTTTATTTCTTTTCTCAAACAATTCAGCATTGAGGGATCTTGTACTACAAAACTATACAGCACCTTAAGAGTTAAGTGGCTGAGAAAAGATGCAACCTTGAGATACAGAGTGCTTTGCATAGTGTGCAAGAAAAACATTGATATTGCAGGAATGAGCATTGCTGCCCGAAGTTGAAACTGATGAAAACACACGAGCCTGCTGTTTCGATGTCAGCGTTCATAGGATCAGTGCTAACAACGTCATTTAATTCTTTGTTATTGCTGTTGTCTGCATCATAAAAGCCAGTTTCAACTTTGTCAGCGGGTTCTACAAATTCAGCAACTGACAATGAGGGTGCAGTTTCGGTGATGGGTTTCATGCAAAGCAGTGATGTGCTGAATAGGCTGACATATGGATGTCAGCAGCCTTTTCCAGGCAGCAGACAAACTGACAGATGAAGCAGAAGAGAAAGGGACAATCACACTAATGTGTCAGTCCAATGGACTCAAGAGCAGTGTTTAATATTTGGGTGCAGTTACAATGACTTTATTATCATTGGCGTTTCATATTTCATTACATCTATTTATATCTTGCTTTTATTTTTGTTTCTTGTATTTAAATTAGTAACTGGAAGTAGAATGCTTGATACTGAGAGTAATCACTGCAACTGGTCATTAAAAAAAAGTAATTGAATTTCAGTTCTCCTGATCTGTATGAACCCTGTCTAGCTTATCCTCGATGAAGTCAATAAATACACAGCCTTGAAATATGAAATACGGACTGCGTCGCACAAGGCATACACTTTGGTGACAATCGATGAAGTGGCAAAAGATGAATTAATCGCCTGCGGACGACCCGAAGTTCGCGAGATAATGAAAAGTCTCGCATGAAATTCACACTTAGCTGTGTTTTATCCATCGAAACAACATGAATCGCGAAAGCAACAAAACCATTGGAATAACGGCCTTTTGACTCGAGGACTACCACCAGCACGCCTCTGCCATACCATGTGGACTTTCAATAACGGGCAGGTAAAAGAGCATTCTTGGTCCATGCTCGAGGGGGCTAGACCAAACTCTTACTTAAATAATAGAATGGTACTTCATTTCATCTGAAACTAAAACATGTGTTGGAGGGTAAACACTCTTATCACGCCTAGGCGTGTAGATATTGGACTGATGTATAATCAATAGATCAAAGCATTTCGGCGCGTGTATATATTAGTGTTTGGTCTTTCCACTCTTTGTAAGAGAGTCTTGTTTGCATTTGATGTTGGTACTTCTGTCACAGTTGTGAGCAGCGTATCGACATGTGACACTTTAGGTTGAAAAAGAAGCGAAAGACTAATCGTTGCGGGGTAAGTCATTTTAAAGTGAGTGAGTGGAAGGACTGCATTGTAAACTCCCAGTTTGAGTTGGCCGGCTGGGCAAAGAGCATTTTGGACCAGCCCATACTGGGGCTGGCTGGTCCAAAAACAAGTTTGAAGGCACCCTGAGAGTTTGGGACCATGCTGGTCCCAACTTCATGTTTTACATCTGCTGTTGTTCATTTGAACAATGAAAATTTACCCAAACTGACACAAGATGGTACAAATGGAGCAGTCATTTTCTATTCTTGGTGAATCCATAGCAATACTTTGCTATGGAATACTTTGCCTTTTAAACATTCAAACACGCAGCTTGGTTTCAACGTAGCTGATAAAGAGGCCCAAGTGGACCTGAGATTGCTCACTGATGTCTGCCTAATAGCCAAATACAAGAGCAGCTGGGCAAGAAATGTTTGTCAGTAGGATGTTTTCTGTAGAAACTCCTTCCAAAGCTGTTAACTGCATATGTTGTGAAAACAGTTGTTTCAAGTTTTCTCTGGGTTTTTTTTTTTTTTTTGTATCTTCATCCATATCTGAAGCCAAATCATCATTTGTCCAATACTGAAAGGCCTTTATGCCAGGATGCTTTTTGCCAAAGTTGGTTAAATGCTACTGAGCTTTTTTTTTTTTTTAGATAAAGTTGTTCTATTTTTCGTCATGGTGACCATATTTGATGGCTGATTAGCAACAGTTTAACAAATTTGAAAGCCCCTCATGCCAGGATGCTGACAAATTTGGTCAGATTCTGTGAAGTGGTTTTTGAGAAGAAGTCGTTTAAAGATTCTTCTATTTCTAGTAGTGGTGTCCATATTTGATGGTGAATCCTCATAATTGGTATACAACTGAAAGCCCTTCATGCCAGGATGCTGTCTGTCAAATATGATCAAAGTCATTTCAAGGTTTTTCAATTTTAATAACCGTGGCCATATTTGATGGCGGATCAGCATCATTTATGCAAACAGGAAAGGCCATCATGCCTGGATGCTCTCAGTTTTAGAAAGAATCACATTGAATCGGTACATCAGTTTATGAATCGGGCATATACGTATAACAGCACATTGAATGCATACATCAGTTTATGAAGAATCACATTGAATGCATACATCAGTTTATGAATCAAGCATATACGTATAACAGCACATTGAATGCATACATCAGTGTATGAATAAGGTATATACGTATAACAGCACATTTAATGCATACATCAATGTATGAAGCAGGCATATACGTACAACAGCACATTGAATGCATTCATCAGTTTATGAAGAATCACATGGAATGTACACATCAGTTTATGAAGCAGGCATATACGTATAACATCACATTGAATGCAAATATCAGTTTATGAAGAATCACACTGAATGCATATATCAGTTTATGAAGAATCACATTGAATGCATACATCAGTTTATGAAGAATCACACTGAATGCATATATCAGTTTATGAAGCAGGCATATACGTATAACAGCACATTGAATGCATACATCAGTTTATGATTGCTTGCACATATAGTTGCAAGTCTTAAGAGTGCGATGATGAAAACACATATAGCTGAAATGAAATGTTTCATTTTGGGACTGATCTTGATAATGAATGTTTGACTTTTATCTATCTATCTTTCTATCTCTCTACTGTAGTTTTATGCGCATAACTTCCAAATTCGGTTTTGTTGTAATTCGATGTCACTATAGCAGTATCGGTCATGAGACGCACAATCATTCTCTCCTGCTTTGAACACTAAGTAGGCAAATGATGTAATAGGGTCAGATATAGTTAATTGAATAATACAAATGTTGCTGATGATGAATTTGCAATTTACGTCGGCCATGTAAGTCGGTGAAATGTTGCATATCCAGGGCGTCTTTTCAATAGCTTTACATGTGTAAAACCTCGCAGGAAACGCTTTGTTTTAGCTTCACATTCGGGTCGGATAACAACTCTACCAATAATGTATACGCATTGTCAATAGCAGTTTCATGTACTTCTTTCGTATTACGTGTCGTGAATTTATTTGCCTGTATTGGACGTGTAAAGCACGAGTGTATCCCATCACTATTGACTCACCTGCATGAAATATTAATAAAAAATACCAGTGACCGTTATATGCACCAGCTTATCTTCTTCTATTTGAGCTAAGCTATTGATATTTGATGTTTTAATCTAAAGGGAGGAAATAATTTTTAGAAACCTGTTATTTGATAGCGCAGATCTCAGCACAAGTTTTCCACCGGGGAATCGAGGAGATGGTTTCGGGCGTGTGTATCGCCAGCTTTGGGGGAAAGATACACTCCAAAATCGCGAACAAGTACCAAGCGTGTAAACGGGGACCTTCCGAAAAATCAAGTTTTTTACATTGTTCTGGGCTAAAATTGTTGTTACAAGCAAGATTTTACCCTTTTGGCAACCGAGGATGTCCTCGGTAGGAGGTGTGACATCAGTACTTTGGTGTGTAATCTCATGAATGTCCTCGATTTACACCAAATACAAATGCAAAAACACATCAAAGAGCATGTGTTGCCACTGGAAGAACCCTTTGCTTATCGACTCGTCCAACATGGATGCATCCGTCAACAAAATTATTTTGTTGTTAGACTATCAAAACAGGGTGTGGTCCTAACAAGCCTAGCTTTTCCAAATTATTACTTTCCTAAAAGATCGAAAAGCTGATTGGGCTCAGGTACGTCGTTTATATTACTCAAGAAAGAGAGCTGATTAACATAATTATTGCGGAAAAAACGCCGGCATTGGATTATGTGACCGCACTGACATCTATATTCCCTTTTTGCCGTCTGAGTCAATATCAAACTTCACAAATTTATCACTATTCATTTGTTACACGATTCATAAATATTGATTTAGTGCAATACAGAGCCTTGGTAGAAATAGTGTCACACATGTACATTGTGCATACACTCTGCTAGTATTTCAACTCGGTCACGTGAGTTTCTGGTTACTTCGTTTATGTGTTCATATGTGGCAAATATATTTTCAACTGATGTTTAATCGAATTTTGCCGGCAAACATTCATATAACAAACATAGAGATTAAAACGTCAACCACCGTTCGTACAATTATTTGTCCTATTGACTAACGATATTAAAACTATCCTGGCCCACCCATAAAAAATGGTTTTCCTAAAGGCCTTTAATTTTGTCACGTTAACACTTGGAGAATATATTACAAAATCTATCAAACTAGTATTGGGTGAAGCAACTGTAATGTTATTACAGTCAGTGAAACATGAACTGATAGAACGATTACTACCGAAGATATCTTAATATCTAATTTCCAGCCACCGATTCGCATTGACAGGAATAGAAATAGGGCGGTATAGCTGTTTATTTCAAAATGGGAATTCACTAAATTGAAAGGTACCTTTACATTCATCCTACATTTCACGATTGACACGTGGTGGAACTCTCTGTAGAACAAGCTAAACAGTACTGTGAGAATATTATAATCAAGGGCGACTTTAACGAAGATTTCTTGTCGCCCAGCATACATAAAACTATTAGGAACATTATGAAAAGTTTTAACATGGCTCAATTAATTGATCAGCCAAACAAAGGTTACAAAATATAGTTCCTCATTTATTGACCTAATACTTATAAGTGAAATTTTGAGTTGTGTTGACTAGGAGTCTTAGACTCTTTATGCAGTGATCATAATCCTGTATATTATTGCACAGACTTCATAAGTATCCAACAGCATTGTTATAGACGTAAGATGGGGGATTATACATCAGCGACTTATGATCTGTACCGTGAGTTATTACATGATGCTGACTAGAACTTTGCGACTCTCTTACAAAATGACATGATCGATAAAATATAAAATAAAAGTTTAGCAGCACCTCATTCCTCTATCCGCCCCCAACAAAAATATTTATGATTCATCCAAAAAAATATCCGCCCTGGATGCATAACGACATTGTATATATATGGAAACACACTGAACTCACCATACTGCTACAAGAACAAATAATCTTGCACATTGGGCTAACTTCTTACATATAAAAAACTAAGTTATTAGTGCTGAAAGACGTAAACTGTATTACCCACATACAATTAAAAATGCATTTCAATATGGCATAAAGGAATAAACGTTTGGTGGAAAATACCTAAGAAATGTTTAAAGCAAAATATTTATATATAAAAAAAACAGATTGCGCACCGATGATACAAATAACCAATATTTCTATCCCAACATTGACAAATTTAGAATAAGGTAGAAAGGCAAGGAAACCGTCCAACAGAATACTATGCCTGAAGGAAGAGAAGTACAAACCTTGAAACCTAAATTTGGGAAAACTTAAAACAACACATTAAAATTAAAAATAGAAAACCTCACTCTAAATTCTATTTCAAAAGTGTATTTTGTTTTGTAGGGAAAATACCCAGTACACCAACCTGGGTGGACAGGGAATAACAGACATAAAAGCCTTTGGTATTTCGACAATACGAGGGGTCACCTCTAAAGCTCTAACCAGTTCCATATGCTGGGATGGAACTGCGAGGTGTCCACAAATAAAAAACATTGACATAGGAAATATGTTTTATGAATAATTCACCGATAAATCATAGGACATGACTGTAACACTATTGTTCCCTCGATTATTCTACCAGATTACATCCTCGGTAACATTGATATCTGTAGGAATGATGTAGAAGAGAAACTCAAATAATCTAAACATCATTAAAGCTGCGGGTCGAGCGAAATTAATCCAAGGCTACTACATTATCACAAGTTTTTGATACGTCTATGCAAAAATTCTTACCTTCCAAAAGCATGGAAATAGGCAAATGATATCCCTGTCCACAAAAAAGGAGATAAAAATAATTCTCTAATAACTGGCAAATAGTCCGATTAAGCTTTATCGGCAAAGTATTCTGAAAGATGTGTTTTCAAACATTCATATAATTTTCTCATTTCTAATGATATTATTATTCATCTTTAATCCAGTTTTACCTCAAAGGATTTGGCAGTTTTACAGAACAGAACAGAACTTAACTGATTTGACGTATGCAAGTGTGCGACATTTATAATACATTTTACAAAGCCATAGCCGACGGTAAAGAAATTAAGAGTAGTATTTTTTATATGAGCAAGGCAATCGACAAAGTTTGTCATAACGGTCTGGTTCACAAAATAAGAAATATTCGAATTTGTGATAGACTACTGAAATAGCTTAAAAATTATAACGGTGATAGAACAATACAGAGAAGTTGTTGAAGGGTCAATTTTAGAATAAGAAAAAGTCAGGGCCGGTGTTCCCCAGGGATCTATACTCTTACCACTATTGTTTGTAATTTATTTTTAGGATATTATTTGCGATTATGTTTTAGAATGTTTGATGAAGACACCCCCTTATCAAATATCGTGGAAAACCAAGCCTTGGCTGCGGGTGTCTTGATTAAAGATCTGACAAAAACCCAATCATGAGCTGATCAATTGCTTGTGGATTTTAACCCATATAAATCCGAATCTATGATTATTTTCTTTTATCAAAATGATCCGGTACTTCACCCACTACTCTGTATGAACAATATTCCTATCAAGACCGTCAGTTCCCACAAGCACTTGGGCTTAACTCCCGACCAAACTCTAACTTGGAATTCATATATTCAGGATTTAACTTTGAAATAATGGAAAAAGATTGAGATTTTACGGAGCCTCAGATTAAAGCTATATATGAAATCGTTGGAAATTCTTTATTTTTCTTTCATACGGTCTCTTTTGGAATAAAGAGTTATAATTTGGGACTATTCTATTCAATATATTACAAAAAAGAAATTTAAAAAAAAAAATACTTTGGGCAGAATTATTGGAAGAAACTAAATGGAAGAAAAAAATCTCCACCAGACAGTATAAACATATAATGCTGACCTTTATCAAAAATTATGGCAGGGCCCCCTACTGCTTGCAGGCCTTGGTTCCACAAAGAGTCCATCAGGTAAGCAATATTTGACTCCGTAATGACCCAAACTTACAAACACAATTTGTCAGGAACAACTTATATCAAAACTCTTTTATACCAAAATGTATGACGGAAAGGAATCATCTACCAACAGAGATTAGGAACCCTTTTTTGCACTCCTTCAAAATATATTTTTAAAAGCGGCTCAGTAAAGGCACCAGTCTAATACTACCAGGGAGAAAAAAACTACTCAGATCTTGCATGCCGGACTAAGATTAGGTTGCAAACCACTAAATGCCAATACTTTTGCAAATCATCTATCGCCAGATAATAAGTGTTCTTGTGGTGAACAAGAAATCCCCAAACATTTTCCCTCTGATTTTCGAAAAATATACTGTTTTGAGAAATCGCCCCATAGAAAATTTGCCTATTGATACAAATCTATTCTTACTCTTAATGGATAATCTCTTGCATACACAAAAGGAAAATGAGTAGATGTTTTATGAGGTCCAAAAATGTATCATTAGCAGTAAAAGACTTATTGAACACAGCATTTTGACATTGTTCTTACTATGCATGTTCCCAAGAGATTTACAAAACCAAGAAACTTACTATTTGTATACTTATTTATTAGTGTGAACTCATACGATTCCACCCACCACCTCCATCCTAACAGCACAAGCGCGTTTCTTTATTATCTTTATCTACTTTATTCGTTCATTTTCTACCATTTGACTCCATAATTTTCTTCAATCTTTTAATTTTGAGTAGATTATAATCTATATTTTGTCTACATCCTGTTATATTGCAGAGTCAGTCAAAATGATAGTTCATCGATATAATAATGTGAGTCGGAGTTCCCACAGGGTAATGGAATCAAAATTCCCTGAGGTTTTTTGGACATTTCCTTGACCAAAGGAAAATTTGACCTAAGTACTTGTCTCGTGTCAAACACAGATAAAACACTTTCAATTGTTATTCATATAAAACAAAGGAACTGACTGTATTTCTCCAATGATAAGATGCAAGGTAAACAAAAGTCTACAGGACTGGGACAAAAGTCTACAGGACTGGGACAAAAGTCTTCAGGACTGGGACAAAAGTCTACAGGACTGGGACAAAGACAGCATTACTGCTCTTCAATAAATAAATTCAGAGGTTACTCCAAACATTTTGCACTGAAGCAAATATGACATTCTCGATAAGAAAACAGCTTCAGTTATGAAAATTACACAATAGATTTCACCGTGTGCTCGTCCATATTACATTTCCCTGGCAGAGGGTACAAAATGTCCTGACCTTTACTTGACTTTTTACTAAAATTTCAGTTTTCCCTGACTTACGATAGAATTCCCTATTCCCACCCCCCACCCCCGACTTTTAAGAAAACTGAAAATTCAGTGACTTTTTCCTGACCCGTGCGAACCCCAAAAGATCAGAAGATTAAATCATTTTATTCAAATATATATGTATGCGTGTGTGATTGTGTGTGTGTGACACGGTGTTTGTGTATTTGTGAAGTTCAGTTAAATAAAAATTTATTGTACAAGAAAACTTTCTATGTTTACGAATAATCTTTTTTTATTTCTGCTGTTATATAGGTATAAGCAAATATAGTAGAAACTACGACAACACAACAACAGCAATAAAATCATTGACAAATCCTCTGCAGAATCTTTGCGTGTTTTTGCGCTGTGTTGTAAATGGATTATAATAAAATATTGTCAACCACAACGAAAGCAGAATTGTGGTATCTGCTAAATTAAAGAAAGAAGTAATGTAAATGTTTTGAGACCAAATTCAAAAGGATTCAAAACAGGAAGACGCCATCAGTACCTCCAGTACTTTAATTTGAGATTGGTTCTGTAAGGAAGCGTTTTTTCTTACCTATGGTCATTCATAATACCTATGAAAGCTTGGCCATCTGAGTCAGTTATTGAAAATGTCCCTAAATTTAAATGTTTTTCATGTCCATGCAGTCAATGCATAGTACGTACCTTAAATAACCTGTTATTTAACCTGTTATTTAAGGTCAAAGGGATTATCTGCAACATAAACAAAGCTAGTACATCGCATGTAGTTAGCTGAAAAGTTTCCTTTAACTCACTAAACCTTTAATTTATTCACCTATCTAGGTCTGCGTATCCAATCTGTTTTGACAAAAACTAGTTTGTGTTTTTAAAAGTACGTATCAATCGACACATAGTTCGTTCAAAGCTTCCGCGCGTAGGGCGGCGAGGTCAATATCTGGAAGTCGATGACCCTTACTTGCCCTCTGGACCTTGAAATGTGTCAGCTGTGGGTTACACGATCTCCTTGAGAGCAGAAAATATTGAGCAGGTCAAATACTTATATGCCTGCATAAAACGCGAAAACAACATCGATCTGGTGGTGCATTGTGCGACGATAGATGAGAATCTACGCTTATCGCAAAACGAGAAAATACGATATATGGTTGGACTAATTTTCTGGTCATTACATCCCGATATTTTGTTACATTTCCAATTACAGCGTGTTCTGCTTGTGCTCTGGTCAGTATACACTGCATTTAGTATACTGCCGTAGCTGCCTTTATATCCCTTTGTTTGACTACAACAAAAAGCATAGTTTCAACCTGTTCTGCGTGATACCATGGATTATTAATTGACGCTTCTTTTACATAGGACAAAAACAAAAATGAAAAGGTCATATTCCTCGGGATCAAATTTCGATCATCTTCGCCCTGAGGCATGTAAAATAGTATTATCAAAAGACCAAAACTAAAAACTTTAATGCAGTGATCTGTAGATGTGTACATTTGTAAAAGAAATGGACAAAATAGTAACCGTGGATAGTGTGATAAGAATTAATAGCCATGCCATCGAATATGTTACTATATTCAACGCTTGAAAACAGGTATGCGATAAGGATAAGACTTAAGGTGTCACTCCATTGCAATAAATCACTTGTCCAAACTGCTCAACTGCATTTCACCAAATTTCACGGAAATCATCCTTGTATGAAGGCCTAAAGAGTTTGTACAACTGATGAATAGCTGTCGTCCAGTATGGCGTCTTTTACCAAAAATATAAACCTTTAAGTGACATCACACACACACACACACACACACACACACACACACACACACACACACACACACACACACACACACACACACAAACCTTCAAAAGAAGTTTACGAAATTTTACAAAAATCATTCTGGTTTGAAAGACTTTCAAGCTGATACAAATTATGCTGATCTGCCGGCAAACATAACTGATATACTATTAAACGAGAAATCTTTAAACAATTTTTTTTTTCTTCTCAAAACCAATCAACGACATTTTAAGACAGTATGACAGAAAGCACTGTTCTATCCTATATATCTTCTTTTCCATTTGTCCATTATGCAGATGACATCCAGGTGACTGATCTCGTCATACGAGCAGGTTTCCAACTGCATTTTTATTTGTTTAAAAAGTAACTTTTTCGTTTGTAGCAAAGCTGGGTACGTCCGTAGTTTATCTGTAAATGAATAAAGTTTTATTATCTGATTCTTCAGAGGAAACTCATCTTGAGATACTCACAGGCTCTCTTTGATAAATATTATTTTATAATCAGGAAAACCCCACCATAAAAAAGAAAATGCAGAACAATGACTTATTTCTTGCTTTGAGCTCAAACGAAAGCTGCAATCTCATTTTCTAGCATATTTCGAAAATTTTGAAACAATTATTTTAATATTTATACACAAAGGTTTGTCTTCACTATATTCAGTTTATGGGTTCAAAACCTGGCCTTTCTCGGAACAAATGCGCAGCTAAGATCGGCCTTGCTTTGTTATTTTCTTAATATCTCAATTTCCATTGTAATTGTCATATTTGATCGAATTTTGTTATGCTCATTTATCATTAAGATTGTCACACACACACACACACACACACACACACACACACACACACACCACGATTTTGATGATTCCTTTGCAGCTACTGATTTCCATGAGTGAATTATTAATTATTAGGTCGTTTCTTCTCCAATTTAACAAGATTGTAAAGGTCCTTGAAGACGGTGATCACTATTGTAGCCAAAGGTCAACTCACCAGTATCTGCAATTATTACCTTATTGCATGACAAGATCAAGATGCCAAATAAATCCATCTAATATATTATTTTAGTGAAAATGTGTACGTAGCAAGAATAATCGCGTACTGTAATGTGAGCGGTCAAGTTGGATGAAATCAGACCATCCTTTACAGATACCACGATAAAGTGTGCAACGTTTGTTGAAAACTCTTGATATCTGTGATATTACACATCATTTTTTGAAAGATTGTCCATTCATCAAAATTTAAAAAGTAGCTTAATTTAGAAAACTTCTCCAATTAAAGGTATATTATTCTCTCTCCTTCTCTCTATCAAGGATACGTTTCTTATATTTTCTTATTAAACGCTTGAAAGTCCACGTATCAGTCAAGTTCAAATGGCTTAGAGTGGCTTAGAGTTACTGAGACTCTATGTGCTGTCCTCAAGACCCTGTTTAGGACATATTTTAAAATCCCAAGTCATGGCCACTTTGCTTTAATGGTATCATCATCTTGAAGTAATTTCATCGTACACGGGCCAATTTGAGTGCTCCTTGTAGAACCACTAAGTACTTGATCGTGCAGGGGTCAATTTGCGTGTTCCTTATTGAACCACTAAGTGCTTGATTGTACAGGGGTCAATTTGCGCGCTCCTTGTAGGAAGACTACATACCTGATTACTTTTCTTTCTCAGACTTAAGTGTCAGATAGTTCATAGAAACTTTAATTGAAAATTTTATTTACATGTAAAGAGTATCATGGCTTGTTTTAAAAGTACTCCTTACAATATGCTTGTTAAACTTACTTGCATAGAAGAGTCATTATTTCGTATTTTACTGCCATCTTGTCACTACATAGTTATAAACCTGTTTTAGATGGAAGTAAATGATAAATGGTTTGTGATAAATTCGAATATATCGTCCTCATGTTCGTCTTGCATATATGTAAGTAAATACATATGCACCTACAATTTAGGTATATGTATAAATGATATAATTTATTCATGCATTTATTTGTATAAGTACCATTTGGTTACTTGTTTTCTATTGAATTGTATTAGTTGTATAAGTACCATTTGGTTACTTGTTTTCTATTAAATTGTATTATTTGTGATAAGAAGACTTACATGAAAACATTAATACGACAAAAATAACAAATAAAAAGATGGAGGCGAGTTCATTGACGAATTCTGGTCCAATGGGCTCTATTGGATGAATAAAGATTTTTATGAAAAAAATATTATAAAACACAAACAGCTTTTCTTCTAATATATATATATATATATATATATATATATATATATATATATATATATATATATATATATATATAGTTGCATGTTGCATGACGTAGACTAAAAGGAGTAGATGTAGAATATACCCGATGCACCATCCAGTATGTCACAAGAGGCGACTAATGTAGGAAACCTGAGATGCGTCCCGTGGTGATGTTCACGTTGAGAAGATTTTGGACTTTTATAAAAAATAGTTAGGTTTATAGAAGATAACAAAAATAGTTTATATTTAAGGGATTATACCCTTTTTTGACCTTTATCTTTATTTCGTATGCCTAAACTTACTCGGCACTATATAGCAGAAATGTGCTGCTGTACCGTTAAACCTCGATACATACATGCATACATACATACATACATACATACATACATACATACATACATACATACATACATACATACTCTTTCCTTATACATATAGAACAATATGGACATATCTATTACTTTTTAAGGGATTGTATTATTATATATTACCGCAGACCAAAGGCGGATCCAGGTGGGTGGGTGGATGTGAGTGCGCAAAGCCAGTGGACCCCTGCACCCCTCCCCCTTCAATAAAAATGAGCGCGAAACAACAGGAACGTTACTTAGAGTAAGTTTTCATTAAAGTTACATGGTTAAAATTATACCCTGGAAACGCTTAAAATGCAGAAGCTTCCGGTGGCCCTGTGCGTTCAGTCCTATAGACCCCTAAGCTGCTTGTTTACCCCCATCATCCACCCCCACGATATTTTTGGATTTGCCCCTGCAGACATATAACGATGCCAATGGTGCGGTGCCTTGGACTAACCGTTGACAAAAGTTATATATTGAGAATGACTACTACATTGTATGTGGTAAATTATAAAAATCAATTGCAATTCATCAAATGTGCTTGTACTTTTGCCTGAAAGTTGAAACATGCAACAACAAAAAAACAAGAAAAAAAAAAAGAAAATAGAAAAGAAAGAAAATCGAAACAGTTAGAGTTATATACTTATTTTTATTTATTATTTAAAATATTCTTGTTAGCAACAGCAATAATTATATATTTAGTAATTATCTAATAATGTATGCAAATAAATGCATTGTCTGTATGAAATCATCTTTTTCTACCTTTTTCCTATATATCTATCTAGCTAGCATACAAACATACATACATACATACATACATACATACATACATACATACATACATACATACATACATACATACATACGTGCATATATGCATATTTAGTTCCATGACCCTTCAATATATATCCTCTCTCTCTCTCTCTCTCTCTCTCTCTCTCTCTCTCTCTCTCTCTCTCTCTCTCTCTCTCTCTCATTTTTCATTAAGTATTTTCATATGGGACAGAATTGCATTATACTAATCAAAAAGCCTTTTGTACAAAACCCAATATTATTAAAGTGTTCCAGTTTCTATTGACATAGACAGAATACTTTTCTGATAGAAAAATATAACTTTAATTCCTTCTTAAAATGAGAAACAATATGTAGTTCATTAAAAAAAATACACCTATAAGTATATTGCTTCAATGACAAACGAAATACATTTTTAGTATCATCTGATTTTAATCCAGTCTAAAGCATGGTGTATAAACATTCCTATTTTAGTACAGTCCCAAAAACATGGTTAACAGGACAATCCTTAAACAGATGACATGTAAATATCACAGTTATCAGAGTTCTTTTCTCGATTGCTTAATCAACAGGATATTTATTTGTATAAAAAAAAAATTTAAAAAAATTAATAATGTTTTTTCACGATGCTAGAAGAACACTAACATTTTGAATTTTGCATCATTCGTTACTTCCCCCGAAAGACAATGGACCATTCCAGTTTTGATGCACCCGCTCATTAGCACTGGCATCTTTGCTGCGCGTGTATTGATTGATGCAATCACATGACCAAGTATATATGCCAAAGGGCTCTAAAGTTAAAGTAATGTCATTTGAAAACCGTCTCCAGTGGATACAGGTTCACGCTCTTCGTGCCGACATGGAAACGTCAACAGTAATGGGTATAACTGGTTGAGATTCATCAGTCTTATGGAATGTTTGTAAATCTCTTAGGTGATTCTCGTGTGAATCATGGAAGGAGAGAACAAATGAACTCATTGAGAAGAAAAAGTTGACCTCTAGAAATTTCATGAAACGCAAGTGACGTTGGCAGCTTATGTTCTCCAGGCCGTAATAGAAAAGAAAACGGTAATGAATATATTTGATCGAGATTCATCGATCTTGTGGAATGCATGGAAAATCATTTGAGGTGATTCTACATTGGATGGATAGAAAAATTGAGGGATAGATAAAAAAAACGACGCTCTAGAGATTTCATGAAACGTACAAGTAAAGCATGGCACTTTGGAACATGTAAACTGCTCTTTACAATACAAACTGTGTTTTTATAAATTATAGTAGATCAATTTAACTTTCTGGAATGAAATTATTGTATTCAGCTTCATTTTTATCACTCCTTTGTGTTAAAAATATTCTTTATTAGGTTTAATAGACTGTAAGAAAAAAAAGTATATTGATCGATTATCTCTGTATAACGTTTATTCCCCCCCCCCCCCTCTATTGTGCCAGCCATGTGTCTACAAATAGAACAGTACATTTGTTTTTAAAAACCTACAGTACAGTTTTAAATGTCTGTTGTATCTATACAATTATCACAAACTACAAGTACTGACACTTCCAAGACATAGATAGACTGCTGTGGAATAGTTGGGTATTAGTTTTCTTTTCGTCCACGTGATAATACTCATAGTTTGTGAACTTGATCAGACAAATTATTCATTTTAGATTATTTAGTCCATAAAAAAAATATAATTCTAAGGGTGCAAATTTCTGTCGATCTATAAAGAGCACATTAGTTTTGACAGAGAACAATTAATTAGATTTATGAGGAAAGTTACCGTATGGAATTGCTAGACTGCAAAGGTTTAAATGTTCCTGTTATGGGAAAAATTGATTCTTAATTAAGCATTCGTTTATTTAACGGCCAGACAGATTGGAACGTAAAGGTTAACATCGATCTTGGTATCGAAAATGTCAGAGTTGAGAGGGTACAGAAACCATTTGTTAGCTAGTTGAAGTTGCATTATATTTTTGAAATTCTCCAGAATCGGTTATTTAAAATTCTAGAGGGTTACGCTGACCGAATTTGTCGCATATTTATAAAAGGCGGTAGATCCGTTTAATCTGATTGGCTACGCTAAATAAGGGGCGTATTTCCCACACTAAATTTCATGGTTTTTAATATGCCCCATTGCAAAATTTAGTCAGTCTAAATTCCTGCTAGAGGAAGATATTTTTGAGTTCGAGATTGAATTTAGAAGAAATTCTCTCGTATAAACTATTGTTCAAGGGACCGGATGTCTGGAAGCTGACGGACATAATTCTGGCGGTAGAAGCAAGCGAGTCTTGAAAGCACAAGGGGAAATAGCTCCATCCACGTACCTACGTATCCACCTACCTACGTATCCACCTACCTACCTATCCACCTACCTACCCACACAAAGTTGAGGGCCGACAGAGGCGAGATAGAGAGAGCGAGGAGGGGAAAAGCGAAAGAACAAAGAGAACAGCAACGTTGAAGTTGGAGTGACCAGCTTATCGCAGGTTATGCAGTCAGACAGGGCAATGACTTCGATTGTACACTCGATTCTATGATGAACTAATTCTATCGTTTAAACAGATTGGCTATTTATATAAGTATATTTGTGTTTTGAAATTCGGTAAATGATTTATTTCAAAAAGAAGTGTATCTTCCTAGTGTAATGTATTATCTCAGTTTGTTTTATGCAATTGATTAAATTGTTATATTTCATGTACGGGGGCTCGTGTTATTCTGTTCTATATATCTGCTCAGAGCTCTATTTATTCCATCTATAAATTTCATAATTTATTTTATTATTTACTCGATCCGGGCAATAACACCGAGGTCGATCATCCTCTAGATAACGATAACCAACCAAATAAATCGGACACCTTGTAAGAAGGGAGTACGCCACAATAATGTACCCGTGTTAAACACAAACATAAGTATGTTATATTAAATATACGTGTATTATTATAACAAGAAACGTTTCATGTATTGTTCTTTTAGTAACGTAGACCAAGGGCCCAAAATTACATTCATGTATAAAATATAGAACTCAAAATCGAAGGTCACAAAAAAACATAAACTACATTGTGCTTTTTCACAATACATGTTAGCAGAAATATTTATAACAAGAAAACGTTCAGGTCGACCATTACGACGTTGTTATAAACTTGTTTGTAAGGTTAATTGTATTTACTAAATATTCAGATATGCATTCCAATATGTATTCATTATCTAACGTATATAGTCATCTTTTGTGTCATTTGCTGGTAAATATTTATTGCGTACAATAGAAAGAGCAGGACAAAGTGCAGTGAAATGGTACCCATCTTCAATATGCTCATATCTGCTAATGTTAACTTGCAAATCCAATAATCCCCCTCGCAGTCTGCATATTACGTTTCTTTTTTTTTATTGATTATCAATACATGTATTATTAAAAACTATGAAATTAAAACTCGCATAAATTTTCCTGAAAGTTTGTATTAAAATCGAAACAATACTATTCATTAAAATTGTAGTGTAATTTGTTCCAACTGGCTACAATACATTATTCTCAGATGTCACCACTGTTAAAGAGTGAGATCAGTATGGATTCGAATTTGTATGGTGTTTTGCTGGCTGCTTTATTTTTCACACACACACACACAGATATATATATATATATATATATATATATATATATATATATATATATATATATATATATATATATATATATATATATATATATATATATATATATGGGTGTACAGTACATTTTATGACAACTACATTATTTATGCTACAAAAAGAAGCCCGGACACTCGGTAAGTCATGTCTACATTTATAAAGCAACATGTTTACTCAGGTACATATAAATCTTAATTTTTCATCCCACTAGATACGTTTGATTTGTGTGAAAAAGACGATTGGAGGAGGGGAGGGTGTATATGAAGAACACCACCAGTAACTGAAACGTTGTTTTAAAAAGCCTCCATAAAATATTACTTCTCAAATTGAATCAGACCGTGTTTACATAAATCCAATATGTTGTTTCCTCTCTCTCTCTCTCTCTCTCTCTCTCTCTCTCTCTCTCTCTATATATATATATATATATATATATATATATATATATATATATATATATATATATATATATATATATATATATATATATTCTTTCTTAAATGCCACTTTTTGACTCTGACTACCCTTCTTTAAATTAAAACCATGGAAAATTGAATTGACAAATTTTCCCACAACTCTCTGGTCCTCAGATACCAGAGTCACGATATACTATGAACAATGCAGGCTATGTCTGATAGATTGTGTATGTATGACTCAGATAACGTTATTATCGTCCAGCAGAAGGTAATTTTTTTTTTGTAAATTTTAAAAATAAATTATCCTTTTTATTAAATCGCGGACAGAATTGGAGCAAGGAAGAATTTTTTTACTCTAGATGATAGGTTGACCACAGCGTAAATGCCTGTCATTCAGTTAAATTTTTTATTTTATTGTATTTCGTTACCTGGAAGAAACTTAATTTCGATGCATGTTGAACCACAGGTGTACAGAATATACTTATCAATTACATTCCCCTACCTGGTAGTGAAGATAATACACATATCACGTAAACTATAGAAGTAAATGCTCTCCCAATTGCTCTCAAGGCTCTCCGGTTATTTAATTATTATTTTTTTATGAGTGTCCCCGAAGCTAAAGCATATGCATTATGACTTACATTCGTCAGAAGTCGAGACAAATGTTTGTTCACTATCTGATTTTTAGGTCAGAACGATAAAATTGTTCAAATCTTTCCAATACCAGATTTTTGTTACGATACACTTTACAATTCTGCAATTAACAAAAATGTATACCTGTTTTTCACACCTATGTAAGGCTAACACGTTTTTTTTATATTGAACTTTTTATGTTAAAAATACGTAAACAGTGCCTCTAAATATCACGTGCTTATCGAGTATCAGCTATTACAAACAGTCTGCATCGGTAACTTGGCAGCTTTCAGTCACATGGGTTACACGCGAAACGGAGGACAGTTGAGACATTATTTGAGTGCGTATTTAAAAGTAGATAAGAAGTGTGTGTTATATGTCCGTGTATTATACACTATAAGATTCAACTCCATAGGTATTAGTATTTCTTACGTAGGAATATGACGCTGGCTTTCATATAACAAGTGGTGTCGGCTTCTAAATGCCCTACCGTAAATTTTAAAGTAAGCTTTCCAAAGAGCCTGTCCTAAATAGCAGCTGCCTTGCACTTCCTTGCAAAATATAACAAGTTTTCTGATGTTTTGAAAGAACCCGTTTTTGCTAGTATCCTCCACCCTCGAAGTTTGTGTGCACCTTGGAACAAGTGCGAATTAATTCCATCACGCAGTTGTGATGCGACAGCGAAGTGGCCATGAATTCATAAATCTTGAGTGTAAGATCGAGTTTTTCTGTACCTACTGAAACTGATTGTATACAATTGTTAGCTCTTGCCACAGACAATCTTACCTTAAAATGCTCACTTATTCCACAAATTTAATCTTGGAAAACCTTGGCATAAATTGTAAACATGTTATAAACACTAAATAGTTAGTTATAAAATAAAAATAGCAAGTTATGAAGATTTTGTTCACTATCAAATTCGAAGGCTTGCGATTTTGCGTGAGAGAGAGAGAGAGAGAAATAGTTAGTTATAAAATAAAAATAGCAAGTTATGAAGATTTTGTTCACTATCAAATTCGAAGGCTTGCGATTTTGCGTGACAGAGAGACAGACAGAGACAGACAGACAGACAGATAATGTAAAATATTTCGTTGTAACTTAGATGATTTATGTATTTAATTCCATTATCTCTTTGAATGTGATTTTATTGCAAACATAAACATTTACATTCCCAAAATTTGCATTACAAATCCTAATGCTCTAAAATTTAACGATTTCATAAACTCACTAATGTTACGGGTCAGTACCTTCAGTTTTACGACTACATGTTTAAGGGGTCTATTCAAAAGAGTATGTGAAATAATTTGGATCTGGTCAATATTTAGAGATGTTTCAGAAACTGTAAAAAAATAAAAAAATAAGATGTTTCTTCTAGTGGGAGTTTATTACTTGTGTAACCTAGTCAGAACTCATTGCAATGGATAGTTTTTGCTGTGCGGATACAGAAATATCGTGGGGGGGGGGGGAGGGGGCTTAACAAGTAGAGAAGGGGTCTGAAATCTCGTGGGGGGGGAGGGGGCTTAACAAGTAGAGAAGGGGTCTGTGGGATGGAGCTCCCCAGAAGCTCCTGCATTTTAAGCGTTTCCAGGGCATGATGTTAACCATCTAACTGTAAAGAAAACTTACTCTAGGAAACGTTCCTGTTGTTTCGCGCTCACATTTACGCACCCCACCCCTCCCCCGATCCGCCCCTAGTGCTCATATGAAGTCATATGGCCAAACTACATGGTGTAATGACCTAATTAGCAAATCATTATGTTGAACCTTATATATGTATCCCCTGAGAACTCCCATGCTTTCTTACTTTTCTCGTACGTTAACATCTGTATGCAGGAATTAGTACTCATATTCATGCTTTGTAAAATATCCATACATATTTGTGTGTCTGTCTGTATATTTAGAATTTCCGGATCCTTTAATTAACAATATGTGTATCTTTCAAATTAACCTTGTTATAGATGGTTCACTAACATCCTTCGTTATGTTGATTAAGCAATGACATGGGGGTATTTGATTGGAGAACTAATTTACTGTCATTAAAAACTTCCGTTTCTCCCGTGTACTAATGGCATTAGTGTAAAGGGATCCACATTTTCTACACACACACACACACACACACACACACAGAGGCGATATTTTAGCTCAAATAAAGGTTTATGATAAGTATATCTTGGCTTAGATCAAATTATTTATAAGCGACCCAGTTTGATAATTATATCAAGCTGATGTCAACATGGAAACAATCTGCGAAAAAAGAGAACGAATAAAAAGTAAATAACCGACCCCAACCCCCAACAAAAAAAAGAAGAATCAACAACTTGTAAGTTTACTGAAAAGCAAGCTTCGAGTGCCAACAACTGCTAATATGAACAGCACAGTAAAACCAAAATGTGCAGTGTGTAAGCTTTAAAATCGTTCATGATGACGACGACGACGACGACGACGATGATGATTATAGTTACAATCATGATATTGACCAAGATAGTGATCAGGATGATAAGACGAATATGTTAAATCATCATATAGACTTAATATTATTATTATTATTATTATTATTATTATTATTATTATTATTATTATTATTTAACTTAAATAAATAGTGACAATTCAAAGCAAAACTTGTAATTCTTGTGTTAGTCATGTCATAAACTTAAAATGTTTGGATGATAAAGGGTAAGTATTACCACACTCAAAGTGGAGAAAATGGGAGCTAAGTGATTTTTCCAAGGACACTCCAACGCAGTTGACTGGGGCTGGCCTGTGCGGATGCACTATGTATAGTTACCATAACAATTTTTCATAATAGATGCTCTACCCTACACAAAAATGGGGGGGGGGGGGGGCAGCACGCCATCACTGCGTCACAAGGACGGTAGGTTAACACTTTTAATGGCGGAAAATGCCTAAATTCGCAACAGATTTTAGCTTTTAACCCAGAGAAAAATAAAGAGAAGGCCCCGGTGGAAAAAGGTAAGTTCATCCTAAAATTTCAAGCTGTTAAATCATCATTTATTAATATAATTTGGAGTCATATTGTGATAATCCTTCAACAATGTTTTTTTTGAAGGATATGTACGTTAACACTTCAAACCTTGAACGCCGCTTAAATCCCATTCTCTTTAGCCTTATGATGGTATGGTTCAAAGCAGTTTATCAGTTAGAACTTAACGATGATTAATTTTCAAATCCACGAAGATGGTCCTTTCTTATCCCAGATATAAAATGTTATTAGCCTTAGAATCAAAATGATGTTAACATTCAAATCCAAGGATGATAAGTTAACACTTTTTTTCTGTTTGAATGTCCTTTCTCTAGTTGTAATAATTTGGTATGCTGTAAGTAAACTTTCTCTAGTTGTAATAATTTGGTACGCTGTAAGTAAAATTATATGGCTAGCATTTTATATTTTTCTAAGCCTATTCACAAAACATAATGCAAAAGTAATGAATATCACTGGAAAATTGTTTACGAGTGAATGGAAAAAAACCCAAGCTGTTGCACAGCAAATCTAAAATTGTTCAAAGGAATAGGCAATTGAATTTCTCTGATCAAATGTAGTAAATCCGATTTTCTGTTTTTCTACGACATACGCTGTTTTGTCTTCAAGGAAAAATTTTTTTTAAATGGTTTATTTTTAAAGCAGTCATGGTTTACGTTACAGTTAGCCTGCATTCACTCCATCATATACTTTTTTCATTAATGGATACGTACTATAAGTTTTGTGGCAAGTTAATACACAATCAAAGCTCGCATCGTCAACATGAATTAAGACGTCAAAATGTGGGGTCCTCTAAATGTGGAAAAACCTTTTTTTTAGTACTAAAAACTACCTGTGACATTTGGCTGCGAACGGAAAGAGAAATTGTATGTTTGCAATGTGCATGGAAATTCTTTCACTTCAGACAATGAGCTGCGGCGACACGATAAACGAAACTAAAATTAAGTTTTAATGTGAACTTTGTTACAAAGCGTTGCGAAAGTAAACTGGAGCTATATGATCACACGGACTCACATACAAGTCAGAAACGGCATAGATGCGACACGTGTGGCATATAATTCAGACATAAGAGTCATTTAATACGGCACAGAAAGATGCATTCGGATTCTCAATTTGAATTCGCACAATGATCGCTAAGGTATCCTGTTGAAATAAGAAATAAAAATATCTGCATCGAGACAAACATACAAAGATTAGCCTGAGTACATTTTTTTTTACTCTTTTATAAAACGATCTTTTTTCTTGCATTGTCGATGTTATATCATTTTGAAATGATAACACGCATGTTCCTGTTACCATACATTTTGTTTGAATCATCATAAAAGACAAAAAAAAAAAAAAAAAAAAAAAAAAAAATGCAATTTCTTCTTCCCGTGTGCAGCCAAATTTCAGAGGTCGTTTCTAGCACTAACAATTCTTTTCCACATTTGGTAAATTTAACGGGATTCCATATTTTTGATGTTGAAATTCGTGTATCCTTCAAATGAAATGTTGTCGAAGGGTTCTCCAAAAACGGTTGCAAATTATATATAAATAACTGGTGGTTTGATAGCTTGCAATATCACGGGTACAGTGCACTTACCTTTTCATACTGAGGCCCTCTCTTTATTTTTCTCATTGCTAAGATCCGTTGTGAATCGAGATATTTTCTGTCGTTAAAGTGTTCACTTATCTTCCTTGTTACGTAGTGATAATGTAGCCCTCCCCCCCCCCCCCCGTAAACATTAGCATAGGTATATCTTTATCGCTAGGCAATCAAACAGTTGTGATAAATTCCATATTTCACATGTTTAAAAAAAAAAAAAAAAAAAAAAATAACAATGATGCATGTGCATTGTACTAATATGATTATGTCCGGAGTGCCTCATCTGACGTCATTGCGTAATGTGACCGGGAAGCTTATTCATGTTTGGCGAGTCGAGTGATTGCGAGAAGTAAAGCCTTATTTTCACATCTGCGTCGATTTCTCGTGCAAGTATGCACGGCACACGTTTGGAAATACATATTTGCATTAGATATGAACCTAAGCAAAAGTTTAAAATTCTCGAGAAAACAATCCCTTTAAATATTACCAAAAAGAACACGTTGGAAGAAGTGTCAGTTTTTTGTAGCGGTGCTCAATTCATGTCGTATCACAATAGGTTCCATATCTTATACCCATCTTCGTGTTCCGCTTTAATAAGAAATATAGTTTTTTCGCGTATTCATAACAATTAGATGGCATAATTCCATTTGTTTCATACTTCTGGATGGCATAATTACATTTGTTTCATACTTCTTAAGCAAACTTTTAGAGAGTTATGTCACTTTTTTCTTGTTACTGACATATAGCTCGTCAGCACGTAAGCGCTTTTCCTTGCTAAAAAAGCTAAAACCAGACAAATACTCATTTTCAGGCTCGATTTTCATCTCATAAGATTGTATAGGCTCGATTTTCATTTCATATAGATGAACCTACAGTATCAGCTTTTAACATTCCACGACCACGATCAAGTTTTAAATCTTTTTTTTTTTTTGAAGTGACGCTTAAATGAGTTAAAATATGTACAATGCATCGTCCAAATCAGTGAAGTAATTTAACATAATTTTTGTATAATAAGAGACTTTTGTTCCCATGCTAGTACCATTTTTTCCCTCCACCATATAGAGAAGGGGCAAATAGTGTTACCCAATACGTCCGTCCTGTCAACGTCACCTTACTTCAAGTCTCACCCTATCAAGTCCATCACGAATTAACGTCAATAACGTAGGAAGGACCTAGTGGAACATAATTTGGTATGAGGTTTTAGATCAGGAAGGACCTAGGTCAAGTTGGATTCTGACCATTTTTTAACGAAATTTTACTGAGTTATCGCCCGTTTGACACAGAAATGTGCCCTTCAGTTGCATCGTTTAAGTGGGTGTATCAGTTACTTATGAACACATTTCTAGAGTGTTTCTATTTTTTATTTTTTTTTATTTTTTTTAAGTCTATGCCTTTGGCACTGTAAGTCATCAGTAAAAGTCACACAATGTGCAAAGGGTTTCTTGATACGATCAGATTAATCACCAAATAGCCATTACCGTTTGTGGTACGATGATGCCCACGCGTGTGTCTTTACATTTAAATGAATTATCTGAAGTCGCTTTACCAACAGATTAAACTTTTCAGCACATTTATGTATTATATTACATGAAGAGATTTAATTATATAATCGAATTAAATATGTTTTAGAATTATTTTTTTATCAAGTAGGAATCCATATATGTTGTGCTTGCAAAATGACGCTCCCACATTATGGATGGTTCTCACTTACGGACAGCACTGATAACAATCACTGAGTTTTACATCCGCTAAACCGATTCACCTTTGTTTAGTTTTACATTATTTGAAGTCATTTTTGTACGTCCGGAGACATTTTCGAACAGGACAGGTGCTTTCCAAATAGTAAATACGGCGCTCGTTACGCACGGCTTCCGTACTTGCACTTGACTGATACAGGAATCGTGCGAGCACTTACATACCAAGGACAACTAACTGCCTGAGTGGTCACATCTCTCTTCCACTCAGGCGCGACACCGGCAAGATGGAGACTTTACAGGATCTTTATGATAGATATATAACACAAAATGCTGGTAAGTTCGAGTCTCTCTCTCTCCCTCACACACACACACACACACACCGACGCACACACACACATACATATATATATATATATATATATATATATATATATATATATATATTTACGCACACACATGCACAAGAATATACGAACGCACTGATACACACGAGTAACACTGTGCTAATGATGATGGTGGTGGTGGTGGTGGTAGTTATAAATAGTAATTAGTGTTGAATCGACGATGGTACAGTTGATGATGATGATGCCAGTGCTAACACAACAGCTACTACTACTACTACTACTGCATCCACATTTTAAGGGAATAATGCGAAGGGGAGGGGTTGCCAACTAAAATGTTATAGTGATCGGACGATCACCACACATGGTATCCATCGGCGTAGTTGATCTGAAGACGAACTGGAGGTGCCAATCGGAAAACAGGGAGCAGAGGAATTAAAAAAAAAAAAAATTCCGGCCCCCATCTAGTTTGAAAAAAACAATCTGTTCTGATATTTAGAGAAAAATAACCAATTGTTTTCATTATACTAGGTTTAAAAAATATCTTGAGACAATAGAAAACAGTGTCCTTGTTGCCAAAAATCCTTGCCTCCGCCCCCCCCCCCCCGAAAATTAAATGGTCGGTTCCTTAGTATGCGATGGACGTCAATCGTTTAGAAACAATTCACTTCTATAATTTTTTTTTAAAGTTCTCGCACGTTATGGGATTCCGAAGAAGGACATGCTGTCCATTAAACCATTTAGAATAATAATAATGTTTTGTGTGTTCTAACGAAACATTCAGTAAGAAAAAGGCGTGAAGTACAGAAAATACGCTTGATTAAAAATCATATTGGTCACAGCAGCTATTGGACTGTACGTATCAACTTTTTGCGACCAATAAATATTGCTTAATTTGTGTGCTTTTGTGAAGAAACCGTGCTATTACTACACCTGATCACTATCAAGTTGTCTGAAGAGTGACCCCCCCCCACACACACACACACATAATATCAAGAAGATCAATTAACTATTTTTGAGTCACATATGGGCGTGCATGTGTTTACAAAGGAAATACAGTATGTTACCTAGATATCAGTGCTGGGACCCGGCTTTATCGACATAACAAGCTTTACATAACTTGCAAAAGTTACCAGTACAGTCAGCTTTGTAAACCACAGCTTGACTCCTTTACATGTGGGCACTTTCTTTTCTGGAGCTTATCTTTGCTCAAATACATGTATTATTTCATATACTAGGACGCATATATCAAATAAATCTCATTTTCTGTTGGACAGTATGTCTTATCCACGTTAGTGCAATAGTCAGTGGTATATTAGTCATCGTCACATGCTATTCATGTGGTTAATGCCAAAACTTTAGCGTGAATTAAAAGGAATTATTAAAATGAATTGATAAAAGCACTGAGATACAGCGAGTCATCGGCCGATGTATTTGACACATATAACTCTGCAAATTCTGTGCAATCAATATTATAATCTCTGTTTTGTTGCTTGCCAAGATAAGATAAAGATATATTTTTTTCTTTCTAGCTCGCCTCTCAGAAGTAGAGGAGAGCTCTTGCACCACCCCCAGAGTCAGCAGCGTCCGCACATATAAAAGCATATACATATGTACAGCTTCACTGCATCTCCAACCGTTCTTTTGTACATTCTTGGTTACGTTTCTGCATTTAGCTCAGGTTTTTTGCACCCTGTATACATGCTGTTATACCTGGAATGATGAAACTTGGTGAGGGGATGCATCGTGACGAGTACTAAACATAGTAGGTCACTGTGATATTTTACGCCTCACTGACTTTGGTTAAATGTTGTGTTTATAAGTTTATTTCTCAAGCACTGCTAGTGTTAGATTCATTAAACTAGATGATTGCATGCATCTATGAGTGCCACACCTTTACGACAAAAGAAGGTCACTGTTACCCACATTTCACATTTTACTGGATTAGTATTTGCATTTAACTCATAAACAAGGTTTTTTCACCCTGTATACATACTGTTATACCTGAAATCATGAAACTTAGCGAGGGGATGTATTTTGTTTAGTATTATACCCTAATCAAAAAAGGAGGTCACTGTGACTAGTATTTCATGTTTCACTAAATTTAGTTCATTTTGTTTTAAGTTCTTTTCTCAAGCACTGTTCAATCTATAACCATTCAACTAGATGATTGTATGAATCTCTATTATTGTCACGCCCGTACAACAAATAAAAATCACTGTGACCAACATGTCACATTTTATTAGCTTATGTTAGGTTTTTGTGTTTAGCTCGGGTGGCGCTCTATATTTTCATATTTTGCATAGGGGTTAGATTTTAAAAAAAAAGAATTTCCCAGGTTTTCCTCACTGGTGATCCTGGCTATTTAAAATATACCTTGTATCTTAGGTATTGTTAAAAGAACTTTTAATTCCCATTATTTCGGTCCCTGATGGGTGTAATTTGGGTTATAGAGTATACAGCTTGGCCTTACTTCAGAAGTGCACCTATCAAAAAACTGACAGCTCCGCTTGGTCATTTTCACTTCCTGGACTTCAAAGGTAAATTGTAAAAAAAAACGAGCTGATAACTTTTTTTTTACTTTTTATATATTTTATATTTCATTCGTTGCACTTTCAGAAGCTGGTATTGCCTGCTCTGGCAAAATTTGTTTTCCTTATTTTAATAACTGCTAAAAATAGTGTAATTTGGACTAATTCAAGCTGATTTTTCGAGCACATGGAAGCAGCCATTTTGGTCAGCTGTATGCTTAGATCATGTACAATTTTCACAAGTACAATATGTAAAGAAATTTCAGCCACAGTACATGAAAGTAGCATTGAGGTATATCAACATTCTCTCCATTGTGCATGTTGCAAATGCAAACAACTTCACCTTAACACCTGTCACTCTCTCAGAAGTACGTAATATCTCTAGAGCGCCACCTCATGGCCACATAGGTTTTTATTTGCATGCTCTCTCTCCGTCTCTCTCTCTCTCTCTTTCTCTCTCTCTCTCTCTATATATATATATATATGTGTGTGTGTGTGTGTGTGTGTGTGTGTACACACACACACACACACACACACACTACCCTATATAGAATCATGAAACTTGGTGAGGGGATGCATCTTGACATTGAAAAAGTAGATCATTATTGCCAATATTTTACGCTTCGCTGACTTGGGTTGAGTTTTGTGTTTGATGTTCATTTTTTATGCACTGCTCATGCTACAGTCATGAAATTGATGATGATATACGTCTCTGTTAGTATCACATTCGTACAACAAAAGAAGCTCACTGCAACCTAAATTTTGTCTTTTTTCTGGCTTTGATTACGTTTTTGCATTTAGCTCATGACCACGCGAGTTTTTGGCATGATGTATGCATACGATCCTACGGTCCTACCTCAAATCAAGAACTTGGTGGGAGATGCATGTTGTAAGTACTACACCCTAATTGCAATAAGAGGTCTGTATGACTTACATTTCATGCTTCTTTGATTTTGTTGAAAGTTTGTGTCTAAAGTTCATTTATTGGGTGCTTTTTATGTTACAGCCATGAATCTTGATAATTGGATGCATCTCTAATACTACTACATCCTCCCAACCAAAGGTCACTGACCTACAATTTATGCTTTACTAAAATAGATTAAGTACTTGTGTTTAGCTCATGACCTCACAGATTCTTCCATCATTTATAGATCTTAGCCTACACATAAGTCACTTTTTGACAAGCGCAGTTGCAAGTATGAATAAATATAAATTCAGTGGCAAACTTTCCGTATTAATGACTATACATTGTATATTGTTTGCGATAGGTTACCCTCACCGGGTTAACTATGTATTATAATTGTGAATGAGTAAGAATCAGATGAGCCGACTGCATGCATTTCATGTGATTCTTTAGCTATAGTGGTCAATCAAGGTAATTATTGATACATGAACTATGATGTTAATAGTGGGCATATATTGTGTCACTCCAAAGTTACCCAAAGTCTGTGATTTCGACAGAGCAGAGCAAAATCTGGCTTCTAGGGGTGGACATTGATAATTGCTTCAGAAGTAGATTTTATCAACATTATCAATTTAGCAAAAAAATGAAAAACAAAATTGATCACTCTGGTTTTTATTAACTCATTATCATAGCTCGTCATTGGTATCATAGAAAAGAATGCCGTTTTTATTGTTTTATGCCCTGTCACAGGGGCCAAAAAGTCATAGGTAAAGATGACTTTAGTTATAACTTATTTTCTGCATTACAAATAATGTGTACAGTGGCTACTGGAGACTTTAAAGCTTCGTAAAGGCGAGGTGTGCAATCGTTGCTTACATTCTGGTTTAAATTACGTATGCCTATGGAAGTATTAAATTGCCTTAATCATGGCGAGATATTTCTACAGCATACATTATAAAGACAACGTCTTTTATGGCACCGAGACGAGTTACGAATTGCAGTGTGTTAGCATGGTTAAATTTTTCATCCCCCCCCCCCCCCCCCCTTTGCAATGGTTTTTTTTTTTTTTTTTTTTTTACAAGCATTACGTGACTTTCATATAATATTTTCGAATTTTTTTTTGTTGGTACATGGAAAGTTTTTTTTTTTTTGGTGTCGCGTGACTATTGGACCTCAGATGTCATGGACATGTAGGCTGCGAGATTTGGGCAGTCATGTAACTAGCAATGCAGGTCAGATTTCTTCAACGTTGTAATTTCTTTTCGTCTGTCAGCAAATTCAAGACATAAAGAATGTTATACTCGCGATTTCCGAGAAGATAAATCATCGTCATGTCGATTTCATGCAGATAGGGCTCGGTGTAAAGTCGTTGAAGTAGGATAAGCCTGTTAGTAAGCCACTACCCTATGCCGATACCGCGGTGTCGGCGAATTGTAACTTGTTAATAGGCAATACGCTCTGACTCTACACGCCAACATAAATGTCAAAATATCTAAAATGGGGTGGAAAGGGTCAGAGGAAACTCGAACAAGGCGCAATATGGCAGTTGAAGGGGACAAAGTCACAATTGGAACATCCTGGGCCTTTTTTGTCGCAAGATATGTGGTGCACTCCGCCAGAGGCGAATCACCAAATCCATCAAATGTGTGTGTAATCCAACAACTAGTTCCGAGGTATTTCGGGTGAGTGACCTTAGCGTCACAACTATACGTTTTAGGGGTCAATTCAAAATCGAACGTGACTGTTTCGGACTTTGTCAAATTTTGGTTAAGTTCAAGAAACCAACAAAATTAATTTTTTGTTGTTGATTAAATACTTTAATCTATATCAATTACCATAATATAATCGAGGTACTACTAGCGATCAGAATCAATTGCAACGAATAGCTTTTGCTGCGCTCATTGGAAGTGATGCGGCCAAAATACACGGTGTAATTGACCAAAGTGTGGGCATAAACCTTAATACTTCGAAACAATATGGGTAAAAGTACTGTTAGCAATATTGGTCCGAGATCTACAATACTTGGTTGACGCGAGCTTTCGTTTAGACAATTCTTTTGCTTACTATGATAAACAAGTTCTCGTTCTTTGGTCGGACAGAACTAAACATCCCTATTTTGTACATAGCATAATTGTATAAAACGTGAAGTCCTTACACAGAATCCGTAATTTGAGCTTGCATAAAACTAGTACACTACCTTTCTCGTGATACTAATTTATATTACATTTGTTTGGGCTTACTGAATATTAGCATTCAGTGATCTCTAGAGATCCTTGGTACTAGGTAGGTCGAGAGGTATGTTTGTATGTATGAATACTAGTAGGCAGGTTATGGGTTAGCAGTGGCGGCGCGAGGGTTTGAGGCGCCTGGGGGCAATGTTCTTTCATGGTGCCCCCCCCCCGACCGACCGAGGCGCCCGAGTGCAGTTTTCTTTCGTGGCGTCCCTACTCTGCCAGAGAGAACATTTTTGTGTTTGTTGCCAACCTCCAAACTCCTCCCCACCCCATCTACGCCCTGAAATGGGGGGGGGGGGGGCGGCGGGGAATTAAAAAAGCCCCCGAATGCGCGCCCTCGCCCTCACGGCGCCTGGGGACAATTGCCCCCCCATCCCGACCACCCTCGCGCCGCTACTGGGGGTAAGTAGGTAGGTAGAAAAGTAGACTTCAACTGGACACGGTATGCAACGACCAGCACCACATAGTTGAATCGGACGAGCTGCGGTCGATGTTCTGAAGTCCAATCTAAATTCAAGGTCACGTGCTAGCGACGCTACAAACTCGTACGATGTGAATCAGGTGATGCATTCAATAAACCTGGCGTATACATATATACCCTCTAGGCAGCAACGTTGGTAACTGAAATATCTTCAGTAGGGCTGTCTACATTCCTAGTGGCGTAGCCACCTGTATGCAAATGCACAGCTGCGTACACATAGATATATATTTTTAAAATGAGAATAAAAAAAGAAATATGAGAAATTATAAATCTTTTTATTATATATACCCTGCATACACATCCTAAGTACTCTTAACTACGCCACTGATTACACACAAATATGCACCCACATACTAATATTCGTTGGTAAATTTTGTAACCATTTGACAGCGCTGTAAGATGTTGATCACTCTCACTATGTATGTATATAATATACAAATGATAAAGTAAGATAAATTCAAACAAAACACTACATTCCTTCCTAGATACGTTCCAGCAGCAGTTATTTAAGACGGATGTCCATCTGGATGCTTATACACAAACATAGGTACAGGACGTTATTTAAAGCTGCATTTCTTCGACGAGTACGTGCCTTGGACAAAAAAGTAAAAAAAAAAAAAAAACGATACAATTTCTTTTATCACCTTATCATAGATATTTTTTATAAATATTTCAAGAAAAAATAAAAACGTCATAAAGGGTTCAGACTCGTCCATCGGAGTTTGTACTATGCCCACAGTCGAACAAGGGTCTGTATTGTCACGGTGGCCCAGACGCAAGCTAATTATGAAGCTAAGATATGTCACAGTGCCTCAGACCCAAGCTAATTATGAAGCTAAGAGATGTCACGGTGCCCCAGAACCAAGCTAATTGTGAAAGGAATGGGGGTATGATAGAAGATGAGAAGGCAGGGGTCACGAAGACGGCAGGCAGTAGAGTTAGAATAGAGCAGGGGTTAAGATCAGTTTGGTTGAGAAGATAGAGGTGTATTCGTTCATTGGTAGATGTATACATGTGAAATAACCAATAAAGGAATATGAAGAATATACTCAATGAGTTTATTATACCACTGGAAATAACATTAGTAAACAATAAGGCCTCCTTGGCAATATAATACCGATTCAGATCTCCGGTTAGCGAGAATGGAACGGATTATAGTTGTTTTCAAATGGCATCGTGAATGATATTTGCTGCTGAATCAAAAATGTTTTTAATTTAAACGGATTGAAAAATGGCTGCAATGGGTTCCTTTTATACCATCTTCAATCTTTATTTCCTCTGTTTACGCGAACAGTATACCTTCAGCTGATCCTACCACCACTCCAGCTACCGGCCTGCCACACCTAAGAACTGACCGTTCACCAAACTTCACAAGTTCAGGTGTTTTCAAAACTGATCACTTCCATATAGGCATTGTGGGATTGCGGAGTGCATTCGAGATCTACTTAACTCTGAAACTGAAGAGCTTCACAACATGCAAAAAACTACATACATCCGAAACTGAAGATTTTACAACGAAAGTGCTCCAGTGAG